>LZPO01035153.1:56650-87373 GCA_001675575.1 Neotoma lepida
AAAATAACATGAACGACAAAAGAGCAAACACAGCCTTAATTTTTTTCATTTACTTTCTGTTCTCTTCTCTCTGAGGACAGAGCTAGGCAAAACCTATCTGTAAAGCTGACACACAACAGATTCCAAATCTACCACACCTTGATCTCAGATCTCTAAGCCTGTGGGACTGTGAGAAATGTTTAGCGTTTAAACTACTCTATTATGACTAAGAAAAATACAATTGCATCATTATAAGGCATAGACTTGGGAAAATACATCTTCATATGCAGGCTTAACCATTAACATAGTATATGATTACAAATTGATATATTTAATTTTATATGTTTACTAATCTAAAATTTGCATTTTAGAGAAAATAAAATCTAGATTAACTTTAAGTGAGAGTAAGACTACTGTTTTATGAATATTTGAATTTATTTAGTTTTCTAATTTCTCCTACTACTGACTAATGTTATGCATTGCAAGGAAAAATATAAAATAATTTACAGAAACTATAATTTATAAAATAAATGCAGTTTTGGCTTTTGTTGAGATTATTAATATTAAATTTAGCCATAAAACAAGTGTTGTACTGGGAAAGAGGCTGGAATGCTTACATAAAAACACACTGTAAAACACTTAAGTGTCCTATTTGTCAACTGAGAGAATCCAAAACACTGTCATCTGAGTATAACAGACACCTCAGTTTCCATATCTTCATTTATAACTCTGTTCTTCAATGAAAAAAATCAGTCCTTTTCAAAGAAATAGCTGTGGGATCCAGTACTGAGGAATATATTAAATGAGCCTGGATTACATTATAGGTAGGGCCAGAAAATAAAAAAAAAATGTTGTTAAGGAAAAGAAAATGCACCACTAAATATCACTCATAAGCTAAGTATAAGAACTCCCAAAAGCCAAAGCTAGATATATCGGTGCGGCAAACTATGATCAAAATGCATTATATGAAATTCACATAGAACTAATAAAGATGAATGTTAATATGAGAGTTGCATGTGGAAAAAATTGAGAAATTTTAGGAAATTAGTGAGAAAAAATGTTCTGAGTTCTGAAAAAAAACATTAAAAATAGAGTGACAGAAGTCAGAGAGATTTTCAGAAGAGTATTGTCTGCTGCTCAGCTTTGCAGACTAGCTAATTGAGAATAGGTGGGTACTAAGAGATAGAAACAGGTACTAGAGCTATAATGCCAACAATGAAAGCACTACACTCTCAATGACTTATAAAGATGGACCTTTGGAGCAGTAACATTGGCAGGTCCTTTCAGCTTGTTAGAAATACAAGTCTGTTAGTCCTACCTCAGGCCACTCAGTCAGAGACCCTGGGCTGTCCTAGCAACCTGATTTATAACATGAATATGGCATTAGTGGAAGATGCATAATGCTGAGTAAGAATCACTGACATAGAATTAATATTCTGTGCATAAAATATACTACTAAATCCTAGTGTTAGCTATAGAGAACAGATTTAATAATTGACCCAAGAGGTAATTAACAGTACNTATGAATTAGGAAACAAAATTCTATATTATGCTATATGTTTAATACTGCATGTAAGCAAATAATCTGAATAATTAAGTGGTATCTGTCTTTTTAGATTCAATTCCCATAAAAATGCTAGAATTTATAGTTGATAGAGGGGTGAAGAATCTGTATGACCTTGAGTCTTGAGATTTTGGAAGATGTCTGTTATGCATTGTACTATGTTATTATTTTTTCTGATGGTAGGAAAGCAAGAGTTCCCTTTGTAAGGTGCTGATTTAAACAAATAGGATAGTAGAAAACATTGTTAGCTGTTTTATCTTTTAAGGATAAGGGTGTTTTGCAATATCTTTGTAGATTAAGGGGAAAGAGATCAAGTAACAGAAAACCCTGGGAATTTTCAGTTTGCATGCAAATGAAGAAGTAATTCTTAAAACAATGTTGCAATCATGGGAGTCCAACACAGGATCCATGAGGTTGAGTTAATAAGGATTAGATTCTGTATGAACACATAAAGCAGTAAAAATGCAAATGCAAGGAACTTTCCAGATAAAATAAATAAGGTGGCATGAGTTATATCATTTGGCCTTTTTCCTTACTAAAGGAGACATAATTTGTGGAAAAAAATGTAGAGATATTGGAGAGAACTGACAAAGCAAACAGAATAACATTATTCCAGTATATCTACAATTATTTGACCAAATTGTATCTGTTAGATGTAGACTAGAGAATCAAGAACATGGCATTATTCAGTGTTCTATACTAAGGCAATGATCTACTTATCCAGAAAGGCTATAATTATAGTTGTGTCTCTACTTCACAAAAGGATGAAAATAACTTAAGAAAATGAGACGCTTAAGTATAAAAATATGGATGCCCTAATTGGGAAATAATTATTAAAGAGAAAACAGGATAGCATAGATAATTGCCCGGGGATAGGAAACACTGGGGTGAAAACCATACCTATTCAGACAACTCATTTCCTAGAAACAGTTTCACATTATTGTTAGAAGAAAAGAACACAGCTGCCTTTCCAGGAAACATCCTTAAGGAGTGATGATTTTAAGTTTGAGTTTGAGGATACTGGGTTTCACCAGTTGTTAAGTATTGCCCTGGTTTCAGACTCATCCTTCTACACATTAAGTATGTGATCATAAACCGTGACTATGCAATGGATTTTTTCCTTTGGCAACTCAGTCCCTCTTTGGCTATAACAGTGAGTGTACNGGGGAGGCAGGAAACATGGGGAGGAAAGCGAATGGACTTCCCATCGCCTTCTTTTTCTCCTTCACTTGCTCACGTCATCATCTTGAAGTGTATACCTTCATTTCTTAGGCAGTAGTTCCTTGCAGTTTTAGCTTTCTAGCGGTTGATGAATCAGCCTCTTGCAGAGACTCACACAGGATAAAAGGAGCCCACTGGAGCCCTTCTTCAAGGTTCAGATCCCTTTCCTATCAAATGATTTATAGATACTTTTCTTTTGGTAACTGCTTTCTGTACTTTCAATTTGTCTGGCATTTCTGTGGTTGCCTTAAGTTTTCCATATCTAATCAATACTTTTTAAGATTGAAGCAGCTCTGTTATTAATATTTCATGACATATGTTCCCTTTTTGTTTAATATTAAGATTATATTATTGGGGTCAGGGATGTAGTACAGTAGTAGAGCAATTTCTTGACATGTAAAAATTCTAATTTGATACCACAAAGAAAAATAATTCTTACAGTACAAATTTTTCTGTAATTTATTTAATTTTAAGGTACTTGTCTGTGTTTTTATTTTGAAAGTAATACCAAAGTTTGATTGTCCTATAAAAATATTTAATATTCACCTGAATGTACTTATTAGCATTCTATACTATTGCCTAAACTGTAAGATAAATAAGTTAAATTTGAATATAAGTATGATTTACCAATATCTTGGTTATTGAAATTAAGCTTAGCCAAGTAGTGACCTCTAATTAAATCTAAGATTTCATCAATATACTATACTCACGTTTTAAGCCATGTGTTATATAATTGGANCATTTCTAAGTTTATGGAACCATATGATATATTTTCATCACAAAATGCAAAACAGCTTAATGGTTATTATATTGACTCCTTAATTCTCTTATATGTGACAGGCTAATTAATAAAAGCCTTTCAAGCATATATTATAATGCAGTACAATAGCATAGAAAATTTTGTGCCCGATTCAGTGTTCATGATGTTCTCGTAGGATCCACTATGCCACAAAATTTAAACTAACAGTGCTAAAAATGATGTTTACCTTTAAGATCCAAGTTACACTTTAAAAGATCAATCAACTTGGCATTTGAAAGTTAAATTAATTGATGTTGTCTCATTTCACTCTTTGTGACTAAGTTTACATTGACTCTTGTAAAAACAAAACAAAACAAAAAAAACCTAGCTGTGAAAAAGCAACTAATAGCCTAATAGAAAACAAGAGAGACATGCATACAGACATCCTGACACTGCACCACTGATGGAATCATCACAGTGACTTTCTTTACATTTATATCAGAACTATTCCTTAAAATACAACATGTATTTTCAGATTTTCTTTTAACTATACCTACCTGTGAACATATAAACATTTTTAGTTTCTGCAACAACTAGTCTATGGGTGAGTCAAAAAGAAGACTATACTCTAAATATTTTTCCTTATACCCACAGATAAGTGTAGTTTTCACCTCTCATCTTAAAAAAGAAAGTCTCTTTGNAACAGAAGGAGACAATTCTAGAAAACCACAACGAAGGAAAATGCAGAGTTGTGGAGCCCAGTCCGAACCAATACAATCTACAATACAGTTCCATACTAAAGGCCCAGGGACCATTGTGGAAGAAGGAGCAGAAAGATTGTAAGAGCCATGGGATCAGAGAGTTTGTTGTGAGATTGTGTCTCTTAGGAATGTCAGGAGATACACTCACAGACTCTCACCAACATGACTGCCTAAATAGCAGCTGAACATGGAAAACAATAATACAGATACTACAGAGGACAGAAGTGGCCTCAACCCTTGAGAAAGAAGTAACGGCAGCAAAGGAAGGCTGAGAGTGGGAGAAACAGTCCAATACCTAATGGTCAGTCATGAAGACATGCACACAGTATAAGTAACAGAATATAGACAGAACAGACTGTGTCTATGCATTAAGAAATATATGTGGAAGTATATGTACATACATGTCTATAACAGCAATGAAAACAGAGGCCNTGAGTTTGAAAGAGAGCAAGGAGGGTATATGGGAAGGTTTGATGGGAGAAATGGGAAGAGGAAATTGTAACAAAGTGGTTCTTTCTGTCTATACCTTTCACTTGTGCCTTTTCATTGGCTCTTTTCATTTATTTTGTCTTATTATGATGTGTTAGTTTTGTTTTATCTTATTATATTTTATTAATATCCTTTAGAAGCCTATTGTTTTCTAATGGGAGACAGAAAGGAGTTTGACTGAAATTTGGGGGAAAGTGGAGCATCTGAGAGCAGTAGAGGGAGGGAAACCGTAATCAAGATATAAGATGTGAGGGAAAATATTTTCAATAAAAATAAAAAAGAAAGTAATTAAAAATTAANAAGACGACCTGACTGACATACCGCCGTTATATTGCTCAGCTCTGCAGGTCCCTTGCTTTGTTTAATCTCTCAGAGCTCACAGTGCGTTCTTTCCCTGTACTTAGTTGAAAAAATAGAGAATAAACCTAGAAATTGGAATTACAGTGTTTTACAAAACAAGGTAAGACATTCTTTCCTTTTCTATCTTTACTGGAACATAAGAGAAAAATCACGAAGAAAATTGAGATATGCTTTTTTTTTTGCTTACTTTTTCAAAAGTATTTGAAATCTAATTATCCTTAGCAACTACAAAGGACACTATTCTCAATGTTACATTATTGCTACTGACATATGACTGCTCATTTCTCTTTCTAGCAAACCACTTTTCATATTTCACTGTCGCATAAGGATATTAAATAAATAGATTGCATCTATCCCCGGGGCAATCTAGACAGAATAAGAAAGTAGGCTATTTTTCCCTCTCTGTGCTGACTTTGACCTGTTTTGCTACTAGAGCCAAAGTCCTTCTGTGGCCCCTACATTCTTCCCATTCGTGTTTCAAAAGGAAAAAGGCTATGATATTTGAAAGCATTTCCATCCCCATTCATTCTTCTGCTCAATTAAATGTGCTTAACCTATGTTTCTCTCTCCAGGGGCTCTTTTTGACAGCTAATTATCTAATTGAAACTGATATGACACTGGGTTGTTAAACCTCCCAAGTCATTTACTTTCATTTAACAAAGAATTTTCTCAAGGCCATGTTGTAACTCAAAGGGATTTTAACAGAGAAGTACCAGGGACATAGCTGAACACTTGNTTTTTTGGGTTATTGGGTAGAACGATTTTGTGCTAAAAATGTCNAACACACACACACACGCACACACAAAAAATCATATTTTGCATGTCTGGTGTGGTCCTCAAGAATAATTTTTTAAGTGTCACTAATCCAGTAACCAGAATGATTTGGTGGAAATATTAATTCCATTTATTGTTCTGAGCCCCNTTATGTCTTTTTGTTGGTGGTGGTTTTTCACTAGTGTGTTGAATACATAATCATGGTCCTATGTAATTTTCTTGACTCATGATTTTCTTGACTCATGATTTTCTTGACTCATGATGGTAATGCTGTAGCTACCTTAGTTTTTATAAGGACACACTTTGATGTTAAAAAAAAATCACCTACCAACACATTGTTTATAGTGTACACTATTCATTACATTACAGGGATTAAATTTTTTCCATAATGGTTTAAAAGCAGATCACTGTTAGTAAATAAAAATGTAACCCTCATATGTACTGCACCCTCTGCTTTACTCTCCAGTGAGTGGCCACCAACGTCATGTTTCNATAAGCAGCAATCTAAACACTCTCATAAGGAAAAACAGATGATTATTTGCTTTTCTGGCTGAAGTGTGTTAAAATAATTACTATCTACTAATCTAATACTAGGTTCCAATTTTCTTTTTTAGAAGAAACACAAAGACAGGATTAAAGTAGGGAAAAAACATATCAAGAAGCACACAGACAGACAAAAATATGTTTTGTAAAGAAATCAGAAATTTAAGATACTTAGATGATCTGTTCATTTCCACCTTCTAACTGTTCTCCCTTCCCCTTCTCCAGCTCCTTCCCTTTCATTTTGTCTCTGTTTTCTTTCATGCCTTCTTTACTCTGGATTGCCCTTCCTGTCACAACACCCAGGTTTAAATGCTTCTCTGAAAGAAAAAAATTTGGATTATGATCATCATTCACACACAACATTAAGAGAGACAAGAGTTGCAAGCTACAAAATGTTACNTACTGAACAGTCTGTCCCTCACACTCTGCAAGGACATTGTCCCAGCCTTNACTGTATCAGGACTTAGGCTCTACACAATTATCTTAACTGGNTTAAAGTGNNCATAGATACTCGTACTTTACAGAATATTTTCAGCCTTCATTNCACTTTAATCTTATTTTATTAAATCTGTACCTATCATAGCAGGGAGTTATGCTTTAATGATTTAACAATGAGAAACAACCTACAGTTAAAACTGAAGCCCATTTTAAATATCGAGGGACTAAGGTTCACAGAGTCAAGTTTCTTCCTGTAAATCAGATCTATAAAGGGCATAGCTGGGAGGGAAATGGAATTTGTCTGGACTTGTTCCGTTACCTCTGGATGCTTGATCAACTGGGAAATGGTGATGAACAAGGATTGTGGAAACACATTTGAGGGCTCATCTTATTTAAAATATATAATCTAAAGTCAACTAAGTGTCTAGAACCGTATGCCTATCAACAGGAGAAGAGGCAGATCAGACCTGAAAACAACCCAAAGGTGGCTTTCTGAAGAATGGTGAACTTGTTAGCTTCACTCCTTTCTTCACTACTAGTAGTTCATTTTTCTCCTCTGCCTCTCACTGCTCTAAAGGACAGGACTGAAAAGGTAACTCAGCTCAGCCCTTAGGTCAACATGTTAAGCTTTGCTGAAGATTTTAGCAGGGATACAGATCAAATTTAACTGGAAAAAAGTAGATTTGAGAATTATTTATGGATTTAATTTTCTATCTTTCCCTGTAATAATAAAAGTTAGCTATATTTGCATGAAAAATATCCTTTATTAGTTAGTTTTTTACTTATTAGAATCTCCACAATATTCCTTCTTTAGATACACTGAGACACTTTAGAACACCTTGTAATGTGGTACATATATCTATAAATGATATTACATACAGTATTTTTGCAACAATATAGTATGTGATCAAGAGAATTCCAGAAATTGAAATTTGAAATCAGTATTTACTTTAAATGTGAACTCATAACATTAAACAGAAAATTTAATAGTATTATGGACTATCTTTACTATTTTCCACTTTTTTTTCTTATTTGGAGACTTTAGAATTACCTACCAGTTGCAAGAAGTAATACTTCTTTAGTTTTTATAAATAATATCACTTACAAATACACATTTGTGCATATGATATGTTGAATTTAATAATATAGTCTGAAAGGGCTATAAACAATAACAAATAATATAAACACATTAGATAATTTTAAGAACAANATTATTGCTATTTGAGTGCTTTATTTGCACTCATTTTCAGCTTCTTTATGCACAACTTCAGTATTGCTCACATAAATACATGTTAGAAAAACCCAAACATTTGATTTACAAGTCAAATTAAACTCAAAATATTATAGCCTTTGAATATTAACTAATTAAATAGTTTGTAGTCTATTTAATCTTTCTGCTTTTTAAAAACACTGACAATGACATTTAAACTCTCTTAGAACATAACAAATAATTACTTGTCTATTCGAACTCAAAGGTCATTTCAAGACCAAAGACACTGATACACACAAAGTTCCTTGAAAATATTGTGCAAAGAAAATCTTCCACCCTGGTAGAAGTTTTTTCTAATCATTGGAATGCAATTCCAAATAACTGATTGTGCAGTTTATTTAGCCATATCTCAACCATTGATATACATTACCTATTCCCATATGCAAAAGAGTCACTGAAAATGTAAGCATTCCTTCATTCCATGGCAAGGACACAGCATAGAGTTCACTTTCTGATTTTATCATTTATGAGCTAAACAATTCATACTCATGATAAAATAAAAATTGTTCCTGGAAGAAAGTTTAGCAGTGTGCATACAATAAATATTTGCTTTTTTGTATTTATAAAAAAAACATGAATGACTTCTTTTTATAGTTACAAATGAAGGTATAAGTTACATTTCAATTAATAGATAAGATAAACATATCAATAATAATATTTATAAAAACACTCCATTTGTCCTTCATTTCTAATTTGGTAAACAACTTGGCAAACCTGTTAAAAAGATACAAGAAGACCAACTGATTCACTTGTGATATTGTAGAAATATAGGTCATATCCCTTGTAATCTTTTTTTTCTTTCAACCGATAAATGTGTTTTATGAATCACTTTTCTTTGACTAATGCAAGTTATCTCTTTCATGAACATTTCTAACACAGTCTGAAAAGAATGGCTTTCTCTCCCACATTTTTGTTTCACCTTACAGCATTTATTGAAAGAAGGTGATTGAATAGACACGTGCACTCTTATTTTATCTTGACTGTGATTCTTTGAGACCAGTGAGTATGAATTTTTATTCACTAAAGTTTATCTGATTTATAAGGAGCATGAATATATGAGTTGCTTGTCTTTTGTCAAAATCAAATTGTTCTTCTATCAAATGTTTTGTGAAAACCTTACAAATTTTAACTTCTGTTTTTTTTTTATGCCGTGACCCATTAATAATCCATTTTCTGTGCACTATAATGAAAAGGTTATGGTAGAATGCTTTATAACCCACAGAGGTAAACTTAACTCATAATTCCAGAAGTTCAAGGACACAGAATCAACACCAGCTCAGTTACGGCAAGGTCCTTGTGATGGCTGGTATCACAATNGCAGAAATCAACTAGTACCCAGACAGGAAGACAGAGAGAAAGAAATGAGGGGTCAAGAACAGATCATTACAAAAACGTGTGCTTGTGAGAAACCNCTCAAAGTCACAAGAACTACTTTAATCCTTTCCAAGAGTGAAGACATTAGTGACATAAGGAAACCTCACTAACTAAACATTATGAACTTTCACATGTTTGCACTGAGATAAGGCCTCTTATGTAAACTCTTGATGGAACAAATCACTCTTAATGCATAGGCTAAGGAATCTGAATGATATTTAATTAGCTTCTGAAGTATATTGCACTTAGTGATGTGTACTCTAAGAATGAATTTTTATCAAAGTCATGGTATTTTAATGCTCTCTTTTAATTTAAAAAGTTATGAATCTTAACTTCAGTAGATATAGTTGATGATATCCATATAAAACCATGTTAAGCTACATATTTCTCAGTTAAATATTTGTGGAATAATGCCTTCTTAAAAAGACTAGTGAGTATTGATCATTACTCAGTATTGTATTCATCGCTGAATACTTAAAAATTGTTCTGAATAATATTTATATTTTGGGGATTAATAATGTAGGGTAATAAGATATAGAAAGGCTGTATAGAGCTTCAAGGAGGCTAACAACACAGAGGATATGCAGTCACAGTCAGTATAGACATGAAAATGCTTCTATGATAATGGAGATCTTGAAATTCAGCCCACACATTATATCTTAAAGTGGAGGTAGTAAAGAGATTATAAGATTTCACTTCAGTGTTTAACTCCAAATATATTATAGGTAACATATCTTGAAAATGATTTGCAAATAATATCTATTAATATTTTATGACTGTTCAGCACCTTAGAGAGTAAATTTTTACTAATTTATGAGACTGCACATCTTTAGCTTTGTAGAATCTTAGTGTTTTGGATTTGTTGTCGTTGTTTANGTCACCATGACATACCTGAGGAAAAAGATTGAAAAGGAAGGTTTATTTGGGTCATATCCTCAATCCATGCAAATGGATTTTATTGCTTTGAAGCCTGTGATGTGACAGAAAATCATGGCAGAGAGGCATTAAAGGACAGCTGATCATCTATCTCAAAGAAGACAGGCAGCACATAAATGGAGATAGACTTGGACAGGTATAGTCCCCAAGAGTGTAACCCCAGCTCCTACTTCCCCAACTGTGTTCCATCTCTAAAACTTCTTCAGTGTGCCATCCAATTTGAGTCCATCTATGTATTAATCCACTAATGAGGTCCAGTTACAAATGAGGAACCACTTCTCAATGACTAGATCCACTATTTAGAGACAACCCTTCACAGATGAGCATTTTCAAAGCACTTCACATCTGTGATGGCTAGTCCTATTTGTCAACTTGACTACATCAGGGATCAACTAGTACCCAAGCTCCTTGGGAACTGCTATAAGAGATTTTCATTCTTTTAAAAAATAATTTCCCTTTCATTGAAAATGGATTTTTTCACAAAATATATCCTAATTACAGTTTCCCCTCCCTCTACTCCTCCAAGCTTCTCCCCAACACCCTTCCCCTTCAGATCCACTCACTTACTGTCTTCAGTTAGAAAAGAATAGGGTTCTAAAAGGTAATATTAAAATATAACAATATAAAATATAAAGCAAAATTATCACTTCAAAGTATGATAGGACAAACCAACAGACGGAAAAAAAATCTCATGAGGCGGCACAAGAATCAGAGACTCATTTATTCAAACACTTAGGAATCCCATAAAAACATTAAACTGGAAAGTATAACATATAAGCAGAAGACCTGGTATAGACCCATGCATTCAGTCAATGTGAGTTCACATCAACTTTCCTCATATTTCTCATGTTTATTTAGAGGNTCTTGTTTTCTTGGTGTCCTCCATCCCTTCTGGATCTCAGATTTTTTTTTGCCTCCTCTTCTGCCCAGTTCCCTGAGCTCTGTGGGGAGGAATTTGATGGAGACATACAATTTAGGTCTGAGTGTTCAAAGTCTCTATCTCTGCATAGTGTATGGCTGTTGGTCTCTGTGTTTGTTCTCATTTGCTACAGGAGGAAGTTTCTCAAATGGTGGCTGAAGAAGGACTTGATCTATGAGTATCACTGAATGACGTTAGGAGTCATTTTATCAATATTTTTTTTAGACCAGTAGTGTTTGGTTTTACCCTAGGTCTCTGCGCTATATAGTTCCTGTGCCTTCATCATCCAAGCAGGATTGGGTATGGGTCCCATATTGTGGAGTAGGCCTTAAGTCAAATCAGTTATTGGTTGGTTACTTCCACAAATTTCATGCCACCATTACCCTAATATAATCTTGCAGGCAGTACACCATTGTAGATCAAAGGTTTTGTGGCTGGNTTCTTGTTTACATTTCTCTTTTGATAGGTAGCATGTAGAGTACATTCCTGTACCAAAGGCATTAGAACATATGATGAAGGATTTAGGAATTTAGGAATGAAGTAGATTTAGGCACCAGATCAACTTCATGTTCAATGAGCTGTGTAGGTGTTATCTTCAGTAATGGGATCTTGCTGTCAGATTTTTGGAGAACAACCTATTGTCTTGGCAACAGCCTGGGTTGCTTAGGGATTCTCAAGGGATAACACATTTCTGATACTGGCAGTTTCATTTAGTGATGACAGATAGCCATCTAGGACACAATTTCCCCCATTTTGTGATTTCATGTAAATCGCCTACATATATGTATATATTAAAGGAAGTTTCTACTGTATTAAGTTTCCATACTACTCCTCAATGCCCCTTAATTTTAGCCAACTCCTTCCATATTCCCTACCTCAAACCACTCTCCCCTTGCCCTCAAACCTCCTGACCAAGCACCCCTACCATACATCTTTAATTATCTATTCCATTTCCCTTTTCCAAGGAGATGTATGTTTTTGAGAGATTTTTTTAAATCAGGTTATTTGAAGAACATTCACCCTAAATCTGCGCCACATGCTTCGATGGCAGCAAAAGGATATGGAAGAAGTGAACTGCTTGCTTTTGCTAGCTTGTTCTCACGCTAAGTAGCAAATTCCTTTAACCTATGGCTGTAGCCAGTGTTGAATCGAACTTGTTCAGGATTCTAATGTAGTATGAAGGCCAGAAGCTACCCAGGAATCTTCTTGGACTCCAGAACCATATTCAACTGCAAAGACATCCCACATTGTGGGCTGAACAATAGCAGGAGTTTCCGATGATTTCTTTTGGACTACTAGGACCATATCCTGGAGCCGGTGTAAAAAAAATCCCATATATAGGCCGGGCGGTGGTGGCACAAACCTTTAATCCCAGCACTTGGGAGGCAGAGGCAGGCGGATCTCTGTGAGTCGAGGCCAGCCTGGGCTACCAAGTGAGTTCCAGGAAAGATGCTGCCAAAGCTACACAGAGAAACCCTGTCTCGAAAAACCAAAAAAAAATAAATAAATAAATAAATAAAAAATCCCATATATAAAAAGGGGAGAAGATTGATTCATCAGTTCTGTTATTTTAAGACTCCTTATACTATATCTAAACTATAATGTTTATTGACTATTAGAATTTTTCATAGGAAGCAGTTATAATAAGGACTTAATTTTTTTTGAAAATCAGAAGTAAAAAGGAGGAAGAGAAGAGAAGAGGAGGAGGTGGAGGAGAAGAAGAAGAGGAGGAGGAGGAGGAGGAGGAGGAAACAAATAGCAGCTGTTTCCCCACCTTTTATACCAAGCTATGCCAGCTACTTTGTGTTACCAGTTGTCTGTCTCCAAATACTACATAGGCAAGGCAGGTCAGGATCTCTGAACTGCAAGTTCAGACTGTTGACTGTTTCTTCAATAACTCTTTGTTAAATGTAATCTAAAGTTTTCCTCTTAGCAGACTTGTTGATCCAGAAGCCAGGAAGACAACCTATCTCCTCATTCAATGAAATCCATACCTTTTCTTGTTCTCTCTCTCTCTCTCTCTCTCTCTCTCTCCCTCTCACAAACAGGTATTAAAAAAATTAAACAAATAACAAAATAATATAAAATAGAAACAAACTCAAAAAGGCCAAAACAAACAAATTAACAAGAGAAAAAAGGAGCCAAAGAAAAAGTACACAAGCACAGCACACATAGATGCAGAAATCCACACAGTCACACTTACAGAAATCCCACTTTTATTTTCAAAATTTAAAATTTACTCCATACTTTATAATTACATCTTTTATTCATTACTTTCAAAGTACTGAGCCCTACTTGTTCTGCAGATGAAAACTTTTGGCAAAGGACAGCCCTAACTAAGAAAATAAATAAGAGAGTGACAAATAAACCTACATAAATATTTCAAGACATATTTCCTAGCCATCCAAAATATCATTTGACTTCCTGTTTAATCTCTAAGATCTGTGTGTTCTTCTAGCCTTGACCATCATGCTTCATCCTGCTTCCCAAAAATACAACACTGGAATTTCCCTCAACTTACAAAACTTATTTACATTTCCAAATGTTAAATACACAGTTTAGTCATTATATTGAAAAGTTTTTCAATCAGTTTCTGATGAAACCATTCCTCCTTTTTTAATAGTGGCTAGCAGTACTTGTCTAAAGCTTATGTGGGTTTGCCCTTTCTTTTAGGAAATGAGTGGGCAAACACACAGACATGATTTTATGTAAAGGATTTCATAGTAAATCCTTTAAGCTTGATTAGTGATGTGTAGTATCAAAAAAGAGAGAAAGATATGGGACTAACTCTTGACCTGATGGCAGGATAAGGAGTAATCCCAACCTGGTTTTGATCCTTAAGTTTTCCCCTTTTATAGTTTTTATTTAAATGAATAGTTTAGGAATGTGGACTGTTGTGGACAGCATTAAGATCTCTGAAAGAAGACTCAACCTGGTAATTTAATGTATATATTAGTTATAATTTGAACTGATCCTTTATGCTACTTATATTTCTTATTTTGGCTTTTGCCTTTTTATACAACTTAATTCTCTCACTCATTTAGGAGATTATGAAGGATAGTCAGCTATATATGTTCAGGCACTGAGTAGTTATTTTGTTTNNATCAATTCTTCCTCTGAACATTGTAGTTATCTTCCAGAGTTCAGTCATGAGCATTAATAAGCAAAAAAAATCTNAACTTTATCGTTATGAAGAATATATTTCAAATTCTGAATTTTCATACACAGATTAGGATTTTAATGATTCAATTGTTTACAGGTTTTCACTGATAAATCAAGAAATGAAAGGATGTGAGATTTAATTTATGAAGCCAGTTTTGGTATTTGAATACATTCAGCAATTGATTATTCTATTAAAAACAGGGAGTTCAAATGTCTAGAATAAGTGCTTAATTATGAGTCAGAAGTAATTTAGTGGTGCCTGAGTATAGAGTTTAATAATGGCACACCAATTTGCATTTAAATATTGGCAAGCTCATTGCCTTGTGAGAAAGTCTATTCAGCTATAAAATAAGCATTTGAGGCAACATGTCGTGTTGATTAATAACTGGTGGTGCTCCCAATGCTCTAAACATAGTCTGTTGACACCATCACACACGGCCTTGCACAAAATTTATTTTGCCAATTTCAGTTCTGAAACCATCCTAAACAGTTAATTCAGAAACGTTTATAAAAGCTGAATCAACAATATGTAACAATACAGTAAAAATTCTCACTAAATGAATTATATTATGAAAAAATAAAATAATAGGATAAAAACTTAATACTTGCCAATTGAAATAGGTTTTTGAATTTTTTTTTCTGAGACATTACTAATCTATGATATAACAATGGAGGAGACACATTGCATTTACCCTTCAATGTTTTCTAGTAATACAGTGAACTTTAGTTCATTGTTTAAAACTAGTAAATCATATGAACTAATTTGTTACCCTGATGCTTATAATTGATGTTTTCAGCTCATTCTGATTGCCCATAAGTAAAATGCCAGTCTATTTGTGTTGAAAGCATATACAGTTTATGCCAATGAAAAATCATACTTAATGGAAAGAAAAGCTTTGATTTCTTCAGTCAATGCATTTCCTTGTCTCTGGGGGGCATTGAGCAGTTTGGGAAAAATAAATAAATCACTAAATGGGTAAAATAAATATCAGTGACACAAAGATTTACAATGTATAATATTTAAGATTATTAAGCTTTTTTTAAATGAGAAATTTAGTTTTTTTATTTGCAATTTATGTTATCANATTTATTATGAACTCCATGTTCTATCATTAAAAATAATATATATGTTTTGCAAATTGATCCATGTTATACTATTGTCCATGCTGAACACCTGCTTTGAAATGTGACTATCATTGTACTGTTAGTATCTCAGTGACCTGACAATGTGACCATATCTGGTATTAGACACATATTATTTATAATGAGCAATGTGAAACCCTACTCGGCATTATGTGCCTCATTTTCATTCTGGGTGGTGTCTTGGTTTTTTTTTTTATATATTACTATAATAAAATACCATGACCAAGGCAACTTACAGTGGGAAACATTTAATTCAGGGACTCACAGTCCAAATGATGGTAGAGTCCATGACCATATGGTACAGAGCATAGTAGCAGATAGGCAGGCATGACACTGGGAAGGTAGCTAAGAGCTTACTTAAGAAGGCAAAGTGTGTGTAAGAGAGAGACAACTGGGAGTGGTGTGGGCCTTGGAAACTTCAAAACTGGCTCCCACTGAGTTGTCTCCTCCAACAAAACACACCTCCTAATCCTTCTCAAACACTTCCACCCACTGCAGACCAAATATTTAAATATATGAGTCTATGAGTGGTCATTCTCATTGACACCAGCACATGTGGAGANGAAGTCAATATTTTGATTATGTATGCTTTCTGTTCTTAATTGAATTTGTTGAGTAGGACANTCTATGTTAAGCTAAAAAAGTATTTTGCTTTTATTTTCAATTTTAATTATTTTGTTTTGTTGTTTATCAGGTTTTCTCAGAGCACAGAACTCGTGAACAGAACACATGAGTAATAAAGGGGCACATGTATAAATTGCATGTATAAATTGTGCTTTCTGTCTCACAAGCTGTCAAATATCAGCCTTCTCTTAGGGTCTTATCATTTTAGAACAAAAGACCTTTATTTTGTTTGACTCCCCATATAAACTGTCAGTTAAAAAGAGCCTTACTACTTAATTATATGTAATCAACAAAAGGACAGATCTTAGTATTCTAGATCAATTCTGTGTTGATGACTACATGTAGACAAATATATAGCAAGATGGCTTGCAAGAGTCTCTTAGTCTAATATTTCAAAATTGTCTTAATCACAGGCAATATGTCACCTTAACTGAAATATGGAATCCAACCCAGTGGATTTACTCCTGTGTATGTGCATTGTCAATTAACACAACCTTGAGATAACAGAGTGAAGAAAAGTCTGTTGGTTGTATAAGCAAGGAAAGCAATGGGGATAATTTCCAGAGCAGTTTCTCATCAAGCACAGAGAGCTATGGTGCTTTATATGGGGAACTCACAAAACTTCATATTAAAAGGACTTTCCCTCTAATGTACTTAAGAGGACATTGCTTAGTATATGTTCTTTTTCAAATATCTCCCTTTCAAGATTTAGTATTACTCATCAATTTTGATTGGTTCCTTGTAGTTTTCTGTAAATGGAAATATCTGAAATAAATACAACAATGACAAAAATGAACATGAAGATATCGGCACTCCTTTACGTGCAATAGCTTCATTTTCTTACAAACCCAAGAGCTGACCCCTAAAGTTCATGCTTAGATGCTAGCTGATCATTCCTGAAATTTTCACAACAACCTATGATGTAATGATGGGAAAAGAAAAGTCACATTTTACTTTGAAGTTCTGTAGAAATGAATGCATTTCATGACTAAAATAACAATAACTAATATCTATCAATTAAACTGCATGGCAATCTGGCATCCAATGAAACAGATAATGCTATGGAAGCAATTATGCGAATTGTATTGGAGGAGGTGGGAGTAGGGGTGGGTTGAGGGGGGGAGCTGGCGGGGAGGGAGGAGAAGGGGATCTGAGGTTGGTATGTAAAAGGAGTGGAAGATCTTTTTAATAATAAAAAAAGGAAAAAAAAGAAGCAATATATGCTTTAATAAGAAGAATTTTTCTTTTTAAAAACCATAAATATACATACATAATCATCAGAAAGTATTCACAAATATCTTTAGATTCAGGCTAAATGTTATATATACTCATTCACCCATGTATTTATTAATTACATTCAACTTTAAATTTTTCCCAACCAAACTAAGGATGCAGTTCCTGAACTCTGTATTTTGATTAATTATGCATAAAAATAAAATAATCAAAATCTGTCGCTTAAGTTTTTTTTTTTATTTTTATTTATTTATTTTTTTAACCTGGCAAACATCATTTCAAATACCTTATAAGAAAACAGTAAAAGTGAAGCTGTCAATGTTTTGTTGTAAAACTACTATTAATGTATTTGCAGATGCTTATAACCTGTACTGTTTAGTTTTGGAAGGGAGATTCAATCAAAGAATTGTCTAGATCAGATGTGTCAGTGGACATATTTACGGGGATTATCTTAATTGTTAATTGATGTGGGAAGACTTGGGCCATTAAAGGTGGCACCACTACTGGTTTTGGACCTGGATTGCATAAGAACAGAGAGGTTTCTGAATAGCAAGCAAATAGTTGGTAAGTATGTGTGCTTCTCTTTGTGGACTGTGGACATGATGGAACTNGCTGCTTGAGTTTGTGTCTTAATTTTCTCTAAATGATAAACCATAAGCTGGAATTTCAAAATAAATAAAACCCTTCTTCTCTTAAGTTGTTTTCTTGAAATGTTTTATCACAGCTATAGAAATGAAACTATGATATAAAAGGATAAACTATTTCATATTAAATTTAGTATAAATTTGCCCATATATTCAGCAGTGTGTATTTGTTTTATTTAAGGCTTTTGAAGAGCAATGCCATAATACCCAAATGACATAATTTGTTAGCTACTTTTTCTTTCTCTAAAAATTTAAATCTAATTATTTTTAAACCTAATCTGTGGGAATTTTTAAAAAGACATTTACTTTTCTTACCAACTAAAGTATTTAAAATTTAGAAATAATGATATACTTCAAAAAACCAAAAAAAATTTAAGTAGTAAATAGTCATATTACCATTCACAGATCATTTCAATTGGCTACTAGTATTTTCATGACACAATTCTTCCTTTTAGGATAGTTTTAACATTGGCCATGTTACTCTATAATATCTCTCTCAATGAGTAACTAGAAATAAAGAAGCATATTTTAAAGGTCTGCTTCCTCACCATAGTCTGTCTTTAGTAACTTTAAGTATAATATAATCTGAAGTAAACTTATAAAATATTCTATTGTGAATCTGAGAAAAATCTTTAAAAGAGAATTCATGAATTCCAGAAAGATTTCAGTGGATATGAAGAAGTAATTGAGTGCTTGACATCTAACTTTGTAGGTCAAAACCTGAAAAGGAANCACCTGAAAATAACTGATATAAAATTGAGGGATTTTTGTGCAGCGTAAGATTGGTGGTTTCATAAAACAAATTGGGTGTGTGACCTGGATTTCAGATGGTGCAAAGAACAAAAGAAGAGTTAGTTAAGAGGTAGAAGCCAGTTTAGGCCAGGAATCTGGAAATAGTAGATGGATATGACTAAGGTCACCTCTAAACACAACCCGTACGGCCAGNGTGGAGACAGGAACATGAAACAAATTAAGTTCTAGNTTTCTAGTTATAGGGAATGGATATTGAGGGCACTCAGGTCTTTCAAAGCCAAATAACAAGGTTAAGCCCATGTGCTGACAGAGGGTGACATGGTGTGTAGTGTGCCACCTTGCAATAGTAAGATCAGGAGTCTCACTCAAGGCTTCCCCACTTTAAATCTTAACTACTGATGGATGAAAAAAGGTGCTATGCAAAAGGGGGTCATAAGCATAATCTATTTCAGACTGAGTTCTAAAAATTATCTTGTGGTTTATAATCTATATTGAAGAAAGGCATACTTATAAATAAAATGTATTATTAATGAAAGAAATTTTTACATACTGATGTTATTTAGCAATGAACATACATACTTGCAATATAAGCATAAAATTTAATAATGACTAATTCCCCAAAACACTATGACAGAGGTGTGTGTAGTGTGAGTGTGTGTGTATGTGTGTGTGTAGGCTGAGTGAATCAATATTGAAAAGACATGTTAATTGTAAATTTTATATTTAAAGCAGGGTCTGAGGTGATATAATGAACTAAATAAAAAGTAGCACTACATTCAATTAATAAACTAGAAAAAATTATAGAAATAAAATATGTTCAAATTTTACTCACGAACCATTTTAAATATATATATATATTAGATTTAAATATTTATTTCATTTTATTTGTGTGTGGATGTGTGTGNGCACATGTGTGCATGAGCACAGATTCATGTGGGTGCACTATCATGCGCAAGTATACCCACGTGTGCATATGTGACACTTGGAGGTCAGAGGCCAACTATGAGTGACAGTCCTCAGGTGCCATTCACCTTGTTTTTGGAGAAAAGGTCTCTCAGGATTGGAACTGGCCAAGAAGACTGACCATGGAGCCCCAGGAATCCTCCTGTCTCGACTTCTTCAGCATTGGCTTATAAGCTCCCTCAACCATATAAATCATTTTACAGGAATTCTGAGAAGGAATTCAGCTCCCTGCAGTGCTTTATCAACTATCTCGCATTGTCTAGCTTGTGGCTTTTGTTTATTTTTATTTTGTTTTGTTTTTATTAACTTTTATTGACAGCTAACTTTTAAATGTTTTAAATGAGAAAAACATTTTGGTGGCAAATTGGAAGAAACTTGAAATGGTTTTCTTGGGGTTTTCAGTAACTAGGTGCTGGGATAGCAAGTCTTGATTCTTTTTTAAGGTTGTCAGAATAGAATAGATTAACATATATCTAAGTTGATGTCTCTTCCTAGGAGCCCACGTGACCTGCATTCCCTGACAGATTAAAGTAAGCTATATCATAAAGAGAGCATAGCTAGGCTTTGTTACATAGCTTACCCAAATCATAGCTCTGCCATTTGCTTTTCCTGACAGGATAAAAATGAGAGTCTTGTGAGAACAAAATAAAGAAGACAGTCTGTCATTCTTTCTTGAGAAAACATTTGTCAGGAGCCCTTCAAAAATAATTGGGAAGAAAATGTGTTACGCTCTACAGTCNACTGAGCCATTTCTGAAGCACATCGGAGCATGTTACAATTTGTGCTTTCTTTTCTTTCAAGCTCAGTGTGCAATTATGCATTCCAAGATTTTCTGAAACTAGTCGTAAGAGAATTATTTTACCTAATTTCAGCTTAAATATTTATTTCATTAAAAAAACTTTTAATTTCCTTCAGGCAGATTCTTGTTTTTCTAAACTGTTTATTTTTTTTTATTATTTTGTTAAATCTAATGACAGTAAGATTCACTTTCCCAAATATTGCTTGAAGCTCAATTCTGTTTTAGACATATACAGTGTAGATTTTAGTTTTTAATTTCTATGCTAAGTAACTTCATATTTTCCTGTGAGAATATGATATTGATATGCATAATTTCCTGTCAAAGGAATAATCATATTTTCATTAAACAACAGAACTCATCAAGCTGCCTTGTTAATAACTTATTATTTCTCCCTAGCCATTGAAAGCCACAGCACAACAGCAGCAGCTTTTTCTTCTCTCTCTCTCTCTCTCTCTCTCTCTCTCTCTCTCTCTCTCCTTTTTTGTCAGTATCAGGGTTTGAACTCAGGCCATGCTGCCTGCATTAGTTTGTTGACTATAAATATATGTATAGAGAATTTTTCCACACTTTTTCTCGCAGAGCTGTGACTTGGGATTGAGATGGGCACCACCATAATTGGGGAGCAATATTATTAGACATTGAATTTATATGAGGAGTAGAAAAATATGTTTTATTCTGTCGTGTTTTAAAAGAAAATGGCCCCCAAANGGAGTGGCACTATTAAAAGGTGTGGCCTTGTTGGAGGAAATGTGTCTCTGTGGGGGCAGGCTTTAAGGTCTCTTTTGCTCAAACTTCCCTCAATGTGACTGTTAGTCAACTTCCTGTTGCCTGAAAGATGTAGGAATTTCAAGTACTCCAGCAACATGTCTGTCTGCATGCCTCTATGCTCCCTATTATGATGATAATGGACTGAACCTCTAAAACTAAGTGAACCACCCCAATTAAATATTTTCTTTATAAGAATTACCATGGTCGTGGTGTCTCTTTACAGCAATTAAAACCCAAACTAAGACATATTCTAACTATAAAATTTCACCTTATTGAAAAATTTTAATGTGATTTTTAATTAACAAGAAGTTTAAATAAAAGGCACTTCCAAAATTAGAATATATTTATTTGGTGTCTTCTAATTTTATGGTCCTCTACCCCTTGGCAGTTTCAAATAGAATGTGTCTAGGAGGCACAAGATATATTTGTCTGTGAGTCCTGCCAGAATCCCGTTAGCCTCTGACTGATGCATATCTTCTTTAACTCATAGATGATTCTCTGTGTTGTGTTATCACTTACATTAAAGAGAAAGATATGATAGTTATATTTTGTCTGGAAATGTTTTCCATTCACATTGTTTCTCTGCTGATAATACAAGGCAGTTATGTTTCTCTCATAGTTTCTTTTTTTTTTTTTCATTTTTCTCATCACTCAATTTTCTGAATGAAAATAGCATGGGGGATTTCATGTGTGCTCTCAGTTAAGCCATCCACATTTCACACAGATTTCCTTCTTTATAAAAAATATGATACTTTCAAAGTAATGAAGATATTTTAATTTCTCTTCCAAGTTTTTTTTTCAAATTTAAAGCTTTTCATTAAAATCCTAGCTGATGTTAACTTTTCTTTACTAAGTACTAAACAGCCTCTCAACAATAGAGAATTTAAAAATTTGAGTTTGATTGTAAACCCCTTGATGCTAGATATTAAGAGAATAGTTGGTTTTATGAAAAATTCAGGTTCCTTTTTTTTCAGTTTTGAATTTAATTCTCTGTGATAATGGTATTCTTCAGAATCTGGCACTTACTCACATGATTGGCATTTTGTTTCTTTTTCCATGGAGCTATGCCATCTAAGACTCTAGTGACATCTTGTTGTGAATTCCTTTAGGATTGTTAGAAATGTATGCCTGGCAGTTAAAAGGGATGGATGTCCTTCTCAGTGGCACATTGTCATGTCATGTTTTCTCTCTAATACCAGGCCTAACAGATAGTGGACAATATTTTTTTAACTTAAAAATAGTCCTTCCCCCAAAAAACCCCCGCATTACAATTCTAAATCAAATTACCCAAATAGAAGTGAATGTTCTAGAAGCTTTTGAGTAATGTTAGTCAATACTACAGACTAAATATGAATTCAGTATTTCTTAAAATTATATGCTGAAATATAATTTTCATGTAGAAATACTGCTTTTAATAACATTAACATTAACCCANTAGCCAAAACTTACAATCATGTGATACTATTCTATATTTTTGAATATAGGTTGAAACAATGGTTCCTTGTAATAATTTTCTGCTTTATAAATATTTTTCTGTGGATACTAGTTGCATTGAGATACTGACATAAGACAATATGAATGTAATTATATAGTTCTCTTTTATGCAGCCATCTACTGATAAGTTGAGGATGATCTGGGAGGAGTTGTGGAAAGGGAAAAACATGGACAAAATATATTGTATGAAAATACACTTAGAAGAAGAAAAGAAAGTTATGCTGTATTTTATAGGAGTTGACCATGGGATCTTGGGAACAAAGACATATTATGGTAAAATAGGAATATGTGTGTCAAATCTACAAAGAATATTGGCTAAGNGTAGTTTATTTGTTTTGTTGTTTTGTTTTGTTTTGTTCTGTTCTTTTGTTTGTTTGTTTGTTTTGTTTTGTTTTGTTTTTTGTCCACTTGATACAACCTATACTTACTTAGGAAGAGGAAATCTCAGTTGATGATTGGATTGGCCTGTGGCTATGTCTGTGAGAAATCTTCTTGATAGATGATTGATATTGGAGTGTTTGTTTTGAGCTATATCTTCTCTAGGCAGCTGGNTCTGGGCTGTATGAAAGAACAAACTGAACAGACCAGTAAGTGAGTCAGAAAGTAGCATTCTACAATCATTTCTGCTTTGAGTTCTGGACTGACTCAAGTTCCCTTCTGCTTGAGTTCTGCCTTGATTTTCCTCAATGGTGGATTGTGACCTGATAGTATATGCCTAATTAGCCATTTTCAAGTTGATTTTGGTTAAAACACTTTCATACAACAACAGCAATAAAAGTAGAGCAGCAAGAAACAAAATCTTCAAGAAATTGTGCCAAATGGGAGATATTCAAGTCATTATGGACATGGTCTCCAAAGAAAACACGGAGATCTAGTGTGTTCTTTTTCTCATTTCCTTTCAGACACACGAACTGAACGTCTTGCACTGCCACAGTCTCTCTCTTATTGTCATTTGGTTACCTCTACCTTTGTCCCAAACAAAGGAGTTTTCTAAATTTGCTCTGGGATTCTAAAAGCATGTTCCAAAATAAATACTTTCTTAACTAAGATAATAATGTCAGGTATTTTGTGATGGAAAAAGAATCTCACCACCACAAAAAATAGTAAAAAGAAGATCAACTGAAGTAATGTTACTGGACAATTAAAAGTCTTCGCAAGTGGTTTTTTGCATTAAGTAAGCTGATGGGGATGTTATTCTATATGCTGTGAATATGTGCTGCTCTGGTTGGTTGATAAATAAAGCTGTGTGGCCAATGGTGNGGCAGAATAAGGTTAGACATTCTAACTAGGGAGAGAGGAGAAGAAAGCAGAGCTGAGCAGATGCCTCTAGCCACCGCCAGGAGAAGCAAGATTTAAAGGTACTGAAAGGCTACAAGCTATGTGGCAAGTATAAATTTATAGAAACGGGTTAATTTGAGATGTAAGAGCTAGCTAATGAGAAGCTTCAGCCATTAAGCCTCTGTGTGTTTACTTGTCTGAGTGGCCACTGGAGCCAGGTGGACCCAGACAAAACTTTCTCCTACAGTAAGCCCAAATAATATTTTGCTCAAATAATGAGTTCATTAATATANATTAAATGACAAAGAAAAGGGGTAAATTTCTGAAAAAGGCAGTGAGTTGAAGAGACTAAAGTTCCATAGCTGAATATATGATTTGGAGGAATTTGAAGCTTCGGAAAGTAGGCTTCTTAGGAAGGAGACTATCTTCTTTCTAGTTCTTCCCTTCTACAGCTAGCTCTGACTAGCAAATAAGAGAAATGTTAAAATTTATATACATACAATGCATACATCATACACATACTTGACTAATTATCAATGAATGAATATCTGATTATTAAACTTATATAAGGAGTTCATGCTCTCTTATTTTGTTTACTGGGGTTTAACAGTTATCTTTATTGAGTATATGTTGTATTCAATGTGAAGGGTGAAAAGAACAGGAGTTAGGACGTTGGTCACAAGCCTCTTTCTGAAGCAAGAAAATGATAAATACCACACACTGGCAAGAATGTTTACTACAAGGTACATATTTTGAACCAAAACAATAGTGATTCATTTTCATGATATGATTAACTATAAAACTTTTAATAGCAATGATGTGTACGCTAAACCTTAGAACATGGATACAAAAAGTGCCATACAAAACAGAAACGAGATTTACTTCAGGACATAGGACAAGGAGAAGAAAGATGGAGACACTCCACAGTCATAACATTGTTGTTGAGTTTACTCACTGAAGCAAATATGAAAACAAAGATGAAGTGAAATACGATGCATAAACAAACATATGAAATCATTTTCAAGTCCTGGCTCACACTACCTAAACAATGAAATATTTGCTGATTTCCAAAATCTGTTCATCAATAGGCTCATTAAAGTCACTGCTTCTCACATGAGTGATTTAAACTTCTTGAATTAGTTTAGTGTTGGGAGCCATGTGGCCTAGCTTGGGATCAGCATATGAATGCTTGTCCAACAGGTTTCCATGAGGCAAAGCCCGTGGAGATAGTCTCTCACTTGGCAAAAACCAGTGGACCTTGGGACAAGGCAGAATAATGCTGGGACTGTGTGGCCTGCACATTCTCTTTTCTCTCATAATGTTGATGATTCTCTTGGCAGTTTCTAGTTTCACTTTGTCAATCATGCATGGGACAGATGTGATCATTCCCAGAAACCCCATTTTTTTCTCAAATATTTTCTCCTAAAATTCTTTGGGAACTCATTCTTCTCAGGTTTCATATCTGGAAATACCAGCTGTTATTCCAGACCATGGGAACTTTTCTGATTCAGTGCTGATAGAATTAGAGACAATAAAAGTTAATGGGCACATGTAAGGAAGCAACACAGGGGACATTAACTACATCTCCTAATTCTAGGAAATAACATTAAGATGGAAAAGGAATGCCTTACCAAAGTTCACCCTTTATAAAGAGCCTTAGGCATGCAGAACTCTCTTGTGGACAACAGAACAGCAGGAAAAACACAAGCTAACTATATGCATGCAGCTTAGGGTAAATCACCCAATTTCTGTAAATACGCTTAGNTAAGTTTTGACCAATACTGTTGTTCTTGAGAATGTGTGCCTATGTTTATCACCTTTTAGATTTGTAAGGACAGGATGTGCCTGGCTCGATATTTAGCCAAGCTAACAAAATGCTGAACATTGTTTTTGGTTTAAAAGTTGTTTTGGTATAAAAGTTGTGGGAAAAAAAATTGTTTCTTCCAGAGCTTAATGCTGGAAAGAGGGGAAAACATGCTTGTTTTCAAAGTATTAATAAAGATGGTTTGAGCTATTCAGGGCTGGTCACTTGTGTGAAGCTCATCTGACTGTCAGACATTTTTTTCTTTGCTCAACCCCTACTTCCTCATCTCAGGACCTGAATCTGACTGCAGCAGGTTAGAAACTGAAATCTGAGAGAATGCTATATAAGGAAATGTGCAGAGTAATTGTTGAAGGTTGTGCCGTCTACAAAGTCCTATGTTGAAACATGATCCATAGTGTGTTGGTAGCAGAACTGAGAACTTTGGGATGAGAAGTTGAGCTCTCATGAATAGAGTAAGAGCTGTTATAAAGGGAACCAAAAGAGCTAACTTTCCTTTTTCTTTATGCACAGTCATAGTAAGNAAAAAAAAAGGAAAAAAGCCAACTGCAAACCAGGAAGTAGCTCTCCAATAGTAACCAGACATACTAACCTGTAAAATCATATAGACAATAAATATATTCAGAAAATGTTGGCAGGGAGGTGTGTTTAGGATTTCAGATGAATTGGGGATTGAGGAGTGTCAAATGAATATGACCAAGCACATTGTACACAATTTTTAAATTTCCAAAGGATAAATTCAAAATATTATTTAAATAAAATTTTCAGAAGAACAACAGGAGAAAAGGCTGTGTGTGTGTGTGTGGATATGTATGTGTTTGATTGTGTGTGCAACTGTGTGTGTGACTATGTGTGTGTATAGAATTTAGAGATCATAAATAGCTAGCATATTTTAAAGTTTCAAAATCAATGTAAATATGTAGTGATCAAAAAGGGAGAGGGAAATTTACCTTTTTAAGAAAAAAATAAATCGAAATAAGCTATTAAGAATATTGGTAAGTTATATTTTTAAGTTATAATATATGTAATATATAGGATAAAACATATAGACAGATTAAATCTAAGAAAAATAACTTGATGAAGAATTTTATTCAATACAGGTAAAAAATTTAAATAGATATCCACAAATGGAACAGATAAATTATTTTGTATATTTCAATAATCATACAACATCTATTATTGACTTTTGATACATATAATTGCTAAAATATTAATTTTAATTCCTAATTTTCAATTTTGTTCATGGAAAACTCCATATATATCTATGAGTTATAGCCGAGATATTCAATTAACCAGTTTTATAACCATAAGTCTTCNTATTAGTTTTTTACTTTATAGAAATTCCTTTCTGTCACATTTTCCTGTTGTCTTGTGCTGTTGATATTCCAGATCTCTTTTAACATAAATGTGCAGATTCTACATAAGTAAGTGGTAAAGATGAGTGGAGAATGTGCAGTCTCATCCTACTGAAAACATTTACTAGAAAGCAAGTTCAAATGTGGTCAAATTTCCAAAGTTACAAAGAATAAGCATATAATCATCAGTAAGATGAAATAAATCTAGATTCTATAGTGTTATGCGACTATGAATTCTTGGTGTCTGATGGAGTATACATCTCAATCAATAGCTTTGTGCAAGTAAGAAAATTTAAAATATATATCAATTGTTAGATAAGGCTCCATGGCTAACATACTTGACAAGGACCAATCACTGTCACACTATACACTACATTTAAAAGGAAATGTTGTGAGTTTTATTCTTGATTAAGGAGAAAAAATGATTTCTTGTCTGTATAATGAAATTTCTGGCANGAGTGAAGAACAAGTTCTTCCGTTGTGAGAACAGGATGGGATACTCTCTCTGGAACATGCATATGTAAATGACAGATGGATAGAATTCCAAAAGCCCCATGTTATATTTACACCTGAAGACCCAGACATTTGGCAGAAAATTCCATATGCATACTGAAAAGTTAATTATATTACTATAAAGGAATTAAAGCACTAAATTAAGTGAGTTAGTAAAATTTAAATGAAGATAATTTAATTAATTACATTTATTCATATAGATATACATATCTGTTATGTATGCTTCATAATATATGTGTAATTTTGTTAAACCTATATCTCAAACATTAATTACATTTTGTAATAATGACTGAGATTCTCATCACCTGCTACTGAAAAATGATTTCTATGAAAGTTTAATATAGCAATTCTAGCTGCTCTGATAGCCATTAAGATTTTTCCTATTCAGTAATAATATGATTCATTAATATTTGATATGATATCCATTTTACTTTAAGTTAGAAAGNACATCATGTTAAAAAGATTATATACAGTGAAAATAAATATAAATTAAAAGATTAGAATACATTATGCAGTATATTACTACAAAATATATGAATATTTCTAATAGCAAATTAATATAAACCTCAATATTTACTGCTGAAACAAAATATCTGTTTTGTTTAACATATTCAGCAGCCATAGTAATAAATAAAAATAATACTAATTACAGCTCNTACACTTTATTCCTCCTATAATCAATCAAAAGGTAATGACAGGTGGATACTTGGATCTTATTGACTAGTTAGTTAGTCAATGCTTACACTGTGTGCTGCTATTCATTTTATTAAATTGAAGGCATTGATTATGTGGCAACCACTACTCTATTATGTGAAAACAAAGTGGCAATAAAGTCAATATTCCTGCTCTTTTCATGCTTGTATTCTCTTGAAGTACACAATAACATGTGTGTGATATAAGTTAGTGATGAATACCAATTGCACAAATAAAAATGATACTGAATAATTAGAAAGAGTATAGGTCTGTAACAACAGGTGAATCACAAAGGTTTTTCTGAAGAAATTCCATTTGAGAAATAACTATCTATATCTATATTTATATTGAATGGTGGAGGTGAATAGCACATTGAAAAGTGAGACAGCTGATGAGAGTCTTCAGTTTAGGACAATAACATCGGCTAATGATTCAGCCAGGGAGATTCCAGGACATGGAAGATTGAATGTAATCTTCATGACATGAAAATGGTTTATGTAGCTAGAAAAATAGTTCATAATTTGGTATCCATGATGTTTTTCAACATATTTGTGCATGTGCTTATATATGTGGGTATGTTCACTTGTTTGTGAGTGTTATGTATGTACCTGCATGTAGAAGCAAGAGGTCTACCCTTGAATGTCACTCTTCAGGATATAAACACTAAGATTTTAGAGATGTAATCTCTCATAAGGTTGGCGCATATTGTGTGGGATAGACTAGCAAGACAGTGAGCCACTGGGATATGCTTGAGCCCCACCTGCACTGGAATTACAAGGGTACCATCACACACAGTTGTAGTTTCTGTGGGGGTTTTGATATTTTTGTTGTTGTTGTTTAAGTGCATTCTGGGGATTTAACTCAAGTTTTCATATTCCAAGGAAAGTAATTTACTGGCCAAGAATTTCCCCAGGCCTGTATTTAGAATTTTAAGATATGGAATTGTTAAACTAGTTTTAGTTAAAGGTTGGCAACATTTTATGAGGTATTTGGGAGAATTACTTGTTTATCTAGCACTTGATTCAATGATCGGATCACCATCTTTAATGATGGAAAGTAATAAATGCAATTTTGCTGTGGAATATTAATTTAAGATGTGTTACATTTGTTTATACTGTGGAACATTTGTTTAATGATGCAAAGATGTGTTGCATTTTTTATGTTGCATTTGTTTAAATCTCTGAAGCTGTGTTACTTTTCCTGTCTAAAACACCTGATGGTCTATTAAAGAGCTGAACAGCCAATAGCCAGGCAGGAGAAAAGACAGGCAGGGCTGGCAGGCAGAGAGAATAAGTAGAAGGAGAAATCTCGGAGGAGAGATCTAGGAGCAAGAGAACAAGGAAAGGAGGACACCAGGGGCCAGCCACTGATCTATACTGCTAGCCATGGAGTAAGAGTGAAAGTAAGATATACAGAAGTAACAGAAAGGTAAAAGCCCAGAGGCAAAAGATAGACAGGATAATTTAAGAAAAGTTGGCTAGACATAAGCCGGGCATTTATAAGAAAGAATAAGCCTCAGTGTGTGATTTATTTTGGAGCTGGGTGGCAGGCCCCCCCCAAAAACCAAAAAAACAAAAGAGTAAAACAAACAACAACTGCAAAATTTCTTATAGGAAATCAGTTATAATAGTCAATTTGTCATTCACAAAGTTGGATAACTTAAATGTGATAAAGGACAGTGAAAATGGACATAAATAAGAGAAACATATTTAGGAGAGGTTTCATAAGTAAGAGTTGATGACTATACCCATTAATTGATGTAGAAGCTAATAAAAAATAGCAAGATAGCAAGGGAATTACAACATAGATTATGTAGATATGTAATTACTTTCAATTATTAATATGCTTGTGTTCTCATTTTTATTGAGGATGTAATATATATATATATGTATATATATATATAATATATTTTGATAAAATCCATCTTCCATTCCCTCCCCTTCTCTGTCTCCTCCATATGCTCCACAACATTTCCCCTTCCAACTTCATGCATTCTGTCTTTTTAAAAATCCACTAAGTCCCCATAGTTCTGCCCGTATATGCAAGAGTGTATGACCATCTATTTTAGCATGAGTAGCATTTCAGGATTACATTTCTGAAGAAGCTTATTCT
>LZPO01035153.1:87913-105033 GCA_001675575.1 Neotoma lepida
TGAAAATATCTGTGGACAAACAGCTTACAGACTTGTAAGCAAACAAATAACATATTTGTAAATAATCTTAAAAACTAATAAAAAATTAACAAAGAACTGTAGAGTATTATTGATGGCTAGTGTTAAAACTGTGAACATGATAGAATTTCTGAATTGCTTAGGAAAAAGGCATCGNGCCGTGCCTTGAAGGATTATTTTGATTGGATTAATTTAGGTGGAAAAACCTGTTTATTTTTGGTGTCTCTGCTCCCTGTTGGGATCATGGGCTGTGTAAATGGAGAAAAAGAACTGAGAAGAAGAATGTGTATATTGCTTTCTGATCCTAAATATGAATTGAGTGTGACTAACCCTTTCAAACTTCTACTCACTTGCCTTTCTTACCATGATGAATCATACCCATGAACTGTAAACCAGAATAAGTGCCTTATCTCTTAACTTGCTTTTGTCAGAGTGTTTTATCATGAGAACGAGAAAATAAATGCAGACATTATGTAAATCACTTTAACTTAGTATACACTAAANTGTTGATACCCAAATCTTTATGAGGTCATGCAAAAGGAGTAGTAGATACTTTTGTTTTACTGATAGTGGTCATCACCAATCAACTGCACATTTTCTTTCTTTTCTTTTCCTTTTTTTTTTTTAAGAAAAAAGACTTGGGCATTAAAAATATTTCAATGAGTGAGCATAATACATCANTGTTTCGGTGATTTGTGCAGATTTATACATTTGAATAATGTAGAATAGCAAAAAAGTGTGAAAAATCCTCAGTTAATTTTATGTCAAGGTATTATAATTTTGATTTCACAGTATAGCATATTTATAACATCATATTTCACAAGCATTGTTTTTTGGGGGTGTGGGGGGAAAAGAGGGATTCAGTTGGAGTAAGAAGGATTTGAGAGAAGGTAATGGTGGGAGAAAATTTGTAAAAATATCAAAATATGACATAAATAAAGAAAAGGAAACGAAAATTCATGCTAAAATATCCAATTTTTTTTATTTGATTAAAATAACAGGAAAACATCAAACACTTAGACAGTTCAACAAGGGGATTTCAAAAGAACCAAATTATCATTACCTAGGAACAATCACCTCCCCACTCAGTTTTGAGTAAGGAAATCACAGATTCATTTTGCACTAAACTTTTTAAGTTATGTACCAAAATTGAATAAACATCATATTGTGAAGAAAAACTAAATAGAAAATAAAGACTCATTCGTTAGTTGAGTTTTTCACAAAGCTGGAAGCAAGGGGAGATGGATCTAGTGCAGATCTAGTTATGTAGTTAGATGCTCCCTAAATTTAGAGCTGAGCCAGGTGCTGGATTTAGAGAAATGGCCTAGAAACAACGAGAATATAAACACAGTAGGACAGAAAAAATGAGAAATTGTGAAATATGGTGAGAATTGTGCCAGTTGTTAATTTTAATATCTAGAGAAGGGAATGTGATTTCAGAAGATTTAAAAGCCTGAGTTTCCAATGACAATGTTAAATTAATTGATATCAAATATTAACTCATGTTTACTGAACTATCTTTAATTGAGAAATGTTTTGCAAAATTAACAAAGGCATAAAGTAAAGCAATCAGTAATGCAAGTAGAACAAGGAGGATGTGGATGGGGCTAGGGGCCAATTATTTATAATCATTTACAGGACCTGATTTCTCATTAGCTCACTATACCTATGTTAGAGAGAAAGAGACATTCCCGAGAGTCAGGTTTGTTAATTACTAAAATTAGCAATTATCAAATGAAGTAAAATGTGTTTTAATTCAGGTAGTCTCGGAGGAAATAGGCAGATTGTCNACTAACTACAATGATTTCCTTTTGCAAAATTCCATCACGTTGAAGTGATTATATCTTTAGGCCATTATTAATTTTGCTTACAAGGAGTTTGTAATTGTTTTAGTTACTGAATGTATTTAGTTACCAACTGGATGATTTTAAGAACATTGTGATTTGTAAAATGGCTCTTTGTGCACTTATTGTTTTATTTTTGTAACTGCCAGTGTTCTAATTTTGTTTTAAAGACAAGATCTCATTTTGTAGCCCAGGCAGGCTTAGACTCATTAGGTAGCCTAGATTAGACCAGAAGTCAACAATTTCTTGTTTAGACTCTGGAGTCTTGAGATTATATGATGCCTGACTTACAAACTTCTTTTAAAAATAAAGTTTCTNATAATATTGATCAGAAAGTTACATGTCTTCACTCTGTAAGAATAAACCTTCATCACTTAGCATGACAGACTAATGTTGGTATCACACAAAAAATATTTAAAANGTATTGAATCAACTACTTCATACTGGTCTTTATTTAATATTTTTAAAATAGAGACAGTCCTGAACTAACATGCCTCAGTCTTCATTAAGTGCAACATTTTCCTAGTTTGTCATTGGACTTATTAATTTCTTAGCAATGTTTTGAAAGATATCCACTTTATAAGTCCCTCTATGTCATATATGTTTAAAAGGTAAATATTGGCTTTTGTATCTAAATCTGTTACTAAGTTTGTTAATGACATTCTTTTTTATCAAGCGTTCCATTTTTCATAATTCCTATTTTATCCTTTCACATGCTTTCCATTTCTCTACTTAAATTACTTCTCTGAATTTTTTTTCACCCTTTATAGTAAAGCAGAAAATAAAGCATTTTATGATTTATATTTATAATTTATTCTTTGAGAATTCTTACATGAATACAAATTGTTATGATCACTGTCACCCTCTATTTCCTCAACACCGCTCCCCTAGTTCCTCAACACACACCAACAGACTTCATGTCTCCTCCTCTTGCTTCTTTTTTTTTNAATTAACACTGTGTGCATTAGAATTGCACATATGCCCCCAGGTGTGCATCATCCACTGATGACTACTTGCCAGTGGCCACACCCTCAAAGTAGACAGGACATCATAACACCCTTACTTATTCTCCATGTTCTGCATTTGTTTTGCCCCCCTGCTTTGATGCTCCTTGGATCTCACTCAAGATAATAGAGAGGGGTGACATAAATGATTTGTAACTGGCCAAGGTGATAAGAGAAGGTGATTGTGGGTGCTCATCAATAAATGAGCATTTTCTAATTTCTGCATGAATCCAATTTTGGAATACTTTAAAAAAATGTTTCAATTGAAATAGATTCTTCTCTCATACAATACATCTCAACTACAGTTTCCCCTCCTTCCCCTCCTGTCAGCCCCCCACCACTTCCTCTCTCCCTCATTTCTGCTCCCATTCCATTTCCCTTCAGAAACGAACAGACCTCAAAGAGACAACAACCAAACATGACAAAAAATGATACAATAAGGTAAGGCAAAATCCCACATAGGGAGGCTGGACAAGGAAACCCTGTAAGAGGAAGGAGTCCCAAGAGCAGGTAAAAGAGTCAGAGATACACTCATTCCCACAGTTAGGATTCCCCCCAAAACCAAGCTAACGGCCACAACATATACACAGAGCACCTGGTGCAGACCACTGCAAGTTCTGTACTTGCCATTTAAGGCTCTGTGAGCTCGTATGAGCCCTGCTTTCTTGATTTAGAGGGCTATGTTCTCCTGGTGTCCTCCACAGCCCAGAGACCTACGATAGAACCAAACATGATGGGATTAGTTATTTTTTGAGATTTATTTTTAAAATTATTCCTTTTAATTTTTGCAAGTGTAATATAATTCCATCATTTCCCCATTCCATTTCCTTCCTTAAGACTCTACCCTGTATCCCTCCCTGCTCTTTTTCAAATTCATGTCTCTTTTTTTGATTAATTATTGTTATATACACACATGCGCATGGGCACACACACATCATTTGGTATTTGGTAACCAATTTGTGTGCTCTTTGTTGGGGAAGACCAGTCTCCTGATCTCAGCATTCCTTGATTGCCTGTGGTTCTTTTTAGAATTGAACCCTCCCNGTCTTTCCCCACTTCCACTTAAGCATGTCTACTCTTGTTGTTCTTATTTGGGTTATATATAGGTAACCATGTTGGTGAGACTTTATGGGTGTGTTTTCTGACATTCCTAGGTGACACAATANCTCTACAAACCCACTGTTCCTCTGGCTTTTTCATTTGTTCACGCCCGCCTGTGCCATGATTCCTGAGCTTTAGGGGTTCTGCTGTATGTATCCATTGGGGCTGAGCTACACAGCTGTGCTTTTTGAATTGTCACTGCTTTCTGTAATGCTCTTCATCTGTTGCAAAGAGATGTTTCTTCGATGAGGGATGAGGACTGCACTTATCTGTGGATATAAAGATGAATCTTTTGAATGTAATCAGTGAATATAATGGTTTAGTAAAGTGGAAGNTGTGGGTTTTCCTCCAAGATACAGGACTTTGCTAGTCCTGGGTAGATGGCTAGGTTTCAGGTAGCAGGCATGATTTCTTTCTTGTGGAGTGGGTCTTAAGTATATTTAGAAAGCAGTTGGTTACCACCGAAATATNTATACATCTATTGCACCCGTAGGGCTATTGTGCCATGCTTGATATTGAGGNGTTTCATAGGCATCATAGCAGGGTAAGACTGTTGGTTGCTTCTCTCTTTTTGAGCAGTTCTTGTTTTTTAAAAAAAGTGGATATAGATAAGAGGTAGATTATTCAACTATTAAGATATAAAGAAATGAGAGTTAGTAGTTAGTCATTACAATCGAACTTGTAGTCATATTGGGTGTTTTCAAGGTTAGGCCTGTCTCTTATACACATCTAGATGTGTATAAGAGACAGCCCCACCAGTTTCCCCTCTCCTCCCTCTTCCCGCCCCACCAGCTCCCTCCCTCAACCCACCCACCCCCATTCCCACCTCTTCCAAAACAAAGTGTCCCTTGGTGAGTCCCCAGATTCTGCCACTCTCAGCCAAGGCAGGGCAAGCCCCTCCTCCCTGCAACAAGACTGTGCCAGGTGTCCCACCTTGGGCACTGGGCTCCAAAATGTCAGCCCCTGTGCCAGGGACATATTAGGTGTTTTCAAGGTTGAGCAGAGATGTATTTTAGATAGACAGGTCATCTTCAAACCCTTCAGAGATCTGCAGAATATGGCATTTAAAATGTTTTAATAACTTAGATTTTTTTTTCATTTTTATGACCATGACACATGTTGGCTCCTAGCAGCACCAATTATTTTCAGAGAAGATATGGGCACTAAAGAAACTGTATATGAAATTAACTTTCTTTGTGACATAGGTTAGCCACTGGACAAGAAAGTGTCCTTGCCTTGACTGCTGACAGTATGCTGTTCAAAATCAACAAGCAGGACACAAAACAAAGGACTACCAAACCTTGCCAAGACAAGTGTGGTTGCAGCTTTGGCAACAGGCATCTTCTGAGGCCAAGACAATATGGCACCATCGCTGTAGTGGCTTTGCGATCCAAAGAAGGTACAGTGCTTCTTCCTTCGAAGGCAGCTGAACAGGCAGTCAACCAACGGCTACTGATATGCTGGGAAACAGTAGCTGGAACAGTTATTCTTGGANGAGTAACTAGGCTGATGGAGTCTGACCTCTCAATGATAGACTTCCATTTAGTAAAGGAGATAAAGCCACCTACAAGCCNAAAAAAATGGGATGCCAAGGTGAAACCACCCACAAGCTAGAAAGAATGGAAAGCCAAATTCCAAAAATACCAGCAATTTCCAAAATTCAAAATCCTGAACCATGACAGGACACTGGTGGAATTCAAGTTTATCTGGTACATGAAATACTTGCACCAAATGTGGGATTGAGCTGTAGACCTTGAGTACATACTGATTCACAAATGAGTCTGTCAGACACTAAGCCCTGTCTCTTATACACATCTAGATGTGTATAAGAGACAGTATTCAAGATATCTGTATATTATTTCTCCTGCAGTTGTACATCAAATGTTTTTATATTCAAAAAATAAATGAAAAAAAAGTTGCTTGTTTGCATTTCTTGTTTTACTAGGTAATATTATTTCCTTCTCATGTCTCTGAGGGAATTAAAGATTAGATAATTATAGTTATAATTTTTTTTGTTAAGAAATTTAAAAAAAACTCACTAAGAGGTGTAAAATGTATAAATTTAAAAGACATCATAAGATAGTTTTCTGTTAGTAATATAAGTTAAGATAAAAAGTACAATAGGTACATTTAAAAATCACCAAAATAGGATAGATAGTAGAGTATTTTCTCTAAATTTGTCAAATGCAAATGGACTAGACATTATTGATGTATTAATTGCTTGTATATATTGTATATTGTTATTGTAGTTATTGTATATAGTTTTTCTTATATTAGTTATAACTTTTAAAAAAATTTTATTAGACAAAGAGGAGAAATGTGGTGGTATTTTATCTATGTCCCCCAATAAAATTTATCTGAGGATCAGAGGAAAAAGGTCAGCTGCTAGTCTTGCAATGTTAGCACACACCCTGAATCCTATCACCTAGCAGGCACGGTCTATCTGGACCTCTGTGAGTTCCAGGTCACACTAGGAACAGAGTCAAGCATGGAGACACACGCCTTTAATACGAACATCAACCATAAAATTCTGGAGACATANAATTCCATAGACAGGAAGTTATGTAGCTAGACTGAAAGAGCCAATGGGAGAACAGAACAGAAAGGAATAAAGGCATGGAGGTATAGGAAGTCACACACTCTTTTGGAAGCAGCAGCGTTGGTGAGGTGAGGCTGGTAGCTGTTCCCAATTCCTCTCATCTCTGTCAGATTTTCACCCCATTGCTGGCTCCATGTTTTCTTTAACAAGACCATTTAGAAATTCATCTTACAGGAGAGAAATAAGTACAGAAGGAAGGGGAAGTAAAATAAAGTTACACTAAGGTAAATGATAAATCATAATGAATCACACTAACACCTATATACCTAATAATGCCTACAATACATGTAAGTTGGTGTATAAATAAACATACACAGTTTAAATTAAAACTTCCCATCTNGGCTGACAATTCCCTTTCCAAGAAGCAAAGATCATATATAAAAACTGAAACAGCAGGCATGAGAAGCCTCATTTTGAGTTGTTGGTCAGGGTTGTCCAAGAGACTCTCATATTACAAGCTAGTGTTATTGACCTTGGTTGCCCCCAAACAGATGGAATATAAGCCCTTATTGCTGAAGATACCATGCTCTGAAGACGGGGCTTAGAGCTGGAACTGACCTGAAATCTTCCTCCCTGAAGACTACCTATTATGGTATCTGGGTCACTTCTGAGAATAATGTTGGCAACTGCTTCGTCTCTTGAGTATGTGATTCATTTTGGTGTCATCTATTGTTCTTACTGTAAACTAATGTATTCTANAGAGCACTGAACACCAAAATAGTCATTTTTCTCTTTGTGGCCATCAGTCTTTATGGCAGGTCTACAGCATAAGTGGCTGAATCAGTTTAGTGCTTTGCTCTGAGATACACCGCTTATAGAGTTACTATCAGTCTCCTGTGCACTCTTGTTCCTCTAGGGTCACCTTGTCCTTAGGATGCAGGCTTTTTTTATTTTTTGCTTTTTCACAATAACATTTCTATCTTCAGCACAAATCTTTCTTTTGTGCTTGCAACACAGGGAGCAACTTTTCCATTTGTCTGCCTCCTCTCCTTTCTTCCCTCTAGAAGAAGCAATAAGGTACTGTCTCTCACTGGATGCTTGAAGATCTGAATGGATGGTCATGGAGCATAGACTTGGGAAAGTCAATGTCTGTTCTGTTAATTCTGAAATTAATCTTAGGCAAAGTACACTGTGTCTAGGAAATGGAGCCTTCTATTTACCCTGTTATTTGCCCAGAAGTAGGTGTTGTTCTCTTGTTCTGTTTTGTATGTTTGTTTCTTCATTTATTATCTATGCTCAGAACGTTTTCCTCTCTTTCTCTGAAAGTCAGTTTCTTTCCTAGTTTATAATACTGATGTTAACTGGATTGGATGCTATTTTTCTCCTCAGTTTAGGTCATAATGAAGGATGCAGAAAGGATTGCTTCTCGTTCCAGATATGTTGCTGCTTACTTCTCCCCAACTATATCTTCTCCAGATATAGTTGCTGTTACTTACTTAACCTGAACAACATAAGGAAAAACATCTCTATCTCTAAATCAGTTTTCTTAATTAGTATATAACTTTTGCTTTCAATTTTCCTTGTGACTACTTATATTGTTCACAAAACAAAAACAAAGAAAATAAAACCTACATGAGGTTTGTTCCAGGTAATAATGTGCTGNCCTCCTGTAGATTTTTAATGTTACCTGTATGTACCTGGATTTTAAGTTAGTTGTCTGTCATAAAACCTCAGAATTTTGATGGGTGTAATAACAACAATTGTAAGTTGGATATAATTTAGAGATAGTTCTTTACTATCCTAATTGCTGTAAGTGTGGGGATAGAGTACATAGCAACTTTGAACATGGTTATTAATATGCTAGATCCCTTAAAATATTAGCCCTAAAGTTGGTGGCAATGGTAAGACAGATACATCTCTTTCACAGGACTAATAGGCAGAGGTCCAATCCTAAAAGATCCTCACCATCATGCTCCTTCTGTTGTGCTAGGAAATTCCCTCTCCCTCAATCCTGTAAACTTCCAGAATTCTTACTATTCCCAGTGTATTTCACATGAACTTGAAAAGAACTTTACGTGAGTGATTAAATTCAATCTCCTGGGGAGAAAATGTAAAAAGGTATCCTGTAAGTGTCTCTTACCATTAGAGTTAACTTTTTTAAAGGTAAGATCAGTTACATCCATTATAAATGGAAGTCTGTTTTGTGGAGTTTTATAAGAGCTACAGGAAACATTAGTCTTCACCAAATTTTAATATTCTGTTTGTTGAAATTAAAAAAGAATGGTTTCAATTACTTAATGGAGTGATAGAACAAACTTTTGCTTTCATCTCTTCCAGATTAAATGACCTCATCAAAGGTAATCATCTGTCATGATAATAAGCAGTATGCTTCCTTGTGAACTTGGCATTCTAATTACAGTTGTACTGACATCATCACAATTGACTCTGAGAATACTTTTTCTTTATATTAATATAAAGAATATATATGAAGCTGATGCATTAAAGAAACAAAGCAATATAAAATAATGTGAAAGAAAATGAAGGCATAAGGCAATTTATTTCTATGTTGAATATTAATGATATATTGATCTTAGAACTTTCACTATGGGTTTTTTGTGAAAGTAGAATTTTCTGTAGGTAAATCTAATATGCAATACATAAAAAAGAATTCTGATATTTATCATTCTTAGTTTACTACAAAATTGGATGGTTTATATAAATTAAATATGCAGACATATTTTGTAATAAATGATCATTTTCTATATAATAAAACAGGGAAACCGTGGTCAGTATGTAAAATAAGGGAAATGTTTAAAAATATATATTGCCACAGAGAATTAAAAAACATTCATCAGACACACTCTAGTTTCTATAACAGCTATATGAAGAGTAAAATACAAGTTTTAACAAAAGCCCTTTCTGGTGCCCTGTTTTGAAAGAAAATTGAGACCTTGAGATGCCCATTTCATGGACTTGCACAATAGATTACTGACAACAGAATGATTTGAAGCTAGTACAAGCCACATAGGTGTATGGTATAGATTATTTTGTGTCCTTGCATCTCTGCAGTACTAAACAGGCAGTAAAATAAAAGTCTCATTTAAGTGGAAAAATAAAATAAAAAATGACATTAAATTTCTTAATAAAATAAAGTCTTATATCAAACTTACAGGTGAATTAAGTAATTTAATTCTAGAAGCTTCTTAATTTCTCCATTTAAGATGTTAAGTTTTAAAGTTCTTAATTCTCTGTGATGATTAAAAGGTGCCTTTTCTATATACCCAAATGATGCTCAATCATACCACAAGGGCATTTGCTCAACCATGTTCATTGCAGCATTATTCTTAATAGCCAGAACCTGGAAACAACCTAGATGCCCCTCAACCAAAGAGTGGATAAAGAAAACGTGGTACATATACACAATGGAGTATTAGTCAGTGGTAAAAATACAATGACATTATGAAATTTGCAGGCAAATTGATTGAGCTAGAAAGAATCATCCTGAGTGAGGTAACCCAAATCCCAATAGACAAACATAGTATGTACTCACTCTTAAATGGATATTAGACACAAAGAAATGGATAACCAGGATACAATCCATAATCCCAAAGAATCAAGGTAAAATGGGGGACTTTAAAAGGGACACACAAGGAGGGCTCCAGAAAGGGAAAATAGTTAAGATCTCCTGGATAAACTGGGAGATGGGGTAGAAGGGAAGGGATAGGGGATGGGAACAGCAGGGACGGAGATGGCCCAGTGGAGGAGGGAGGGATGGAGAGGGAGAGCAATGAAAGAGATATCTTGGTAGATGGAACCATTAGGGAATTAGGGAGAAATGGTGCTAGGGAAATCCCCAGGAATCCACAATGATGACACCAGCTAAGACTCCTAGCAGTAATGGAGAGGGTGCCTGAACTTACCTTCCCCTATAATCAGGTCAGTGACTACCGTAATTGTCATCATAGAAATTATCCAGTAACTGATGGAGCAGATGCAGTGATCCACAACCAAGCACTGGACTCAGCTCCTAGACTTCAGTTGAAGAGAGGGAGGAGGGATCACAGGAGCAAGTGAGGTCAAGAAAATGATGGGAAAAACCACAGAGACAGCTGAACCAAGCTGGTAGGAACTCATAGATTCTGGCCTGTCAGCTAGGAAACATGCATGGGACCAAACTAGGCCCTGTGAATGTGAGTGACAGTTGTGTGGCTATATCTGTTTGAGAAGCCCCTAGCAGTGGGACCAGGTGCATGAAATGGCTTTTTGGAATATATCCCCTAGTGGGGAATGTCTTGCTCAGCCTTGACACAGAAGGGAGGGGCTTGGTCCTGCTTCAACTTATTATGCCAGATTTTGATGCCCCAAGGAAGGCGTTACCCGCTCTGAGGAGTGGTTCGGGGGTGGGAAGGGGTGAAGTGGGGGAATGTGAGAAGGGGAGGTACGGGGGAACTGGGATTGGTATGTAAAATGAAAAAAAAATACTTTTTTTTTAAAGATAAATTAATTAATTTTTTAAAAGGTGGTTTTTCTTTAACTTCTGCCACTGGTCTGTCTCAGAATTAGCATTTATAAGAATAAAAAAATTTCAAATATGATTAAAGGGACATTTTATTACAGTAAAGTAGGCTAGAAAAATCTACAAATCACATACCCCCCATAGACCCAGAATCCTCTTCCTCTATCCTTAGAGATGATGAATTAGATGCCAGAATAAGTTCAAAGTTGATTATGGCAATAAACAAACAAACAAACAAACAAACAGTAATAAATAAATATAGTGGTATCTCTGTGTTTTCTAACCATAAACTTCAATTTCATAATGCTTAATTATCCACATAGCCCATACTAAGCAGATACATTGGCTTGAATTTATTTTCCTTTTAAAGGGGGTTTATTTATGTTTATTTTATATGAATGAGTGCTTTGTCTGAATGTGCTGTGTGCATACCTGGTGCTGACAGATTCCAGAATAGGGCATTAGATCCCCTCAAAGCAGAATTCCACATGATTGTGAGCTAGCATGTGGATGTTGGGAAGTGAACCCAGGTACTCTTTAAAAGTAGTATGCAACTCAAACAACTGAGCAATTTCTCCTGCCCCCTCTTTCATTTTTTTCCTTTTCCTTTCCTTTCCTTGAAATAACTCTTCTGATCTTTATTATATAGTCACATGAGCTGTATTTAGTCTGCTCATTGCATCATAACTGTGTTACAAAGAAGTTTTTCAGATCATTTTAATTTCANATAAAACTGAAATGTGATCTTGGAAGTTGTTTCATTTCATATACAAATCTTGAGACAAAATTTCAGTCAAATAATTTTAATTTTTGATTGGCAAGTCTCCCACTGATCTATTCACTAATCCCTCAATAGTCTAAAATCCATTAGAATATTTTCAACACTTAACACACTAACCATGAGTTCACAGGACCACAGTGAACATTTCATGAAGAAAACCTATTGTCAAGAAAGGCAAAAAAGAATAAATCCATCCCCATGAACAATTTCTATGGGAATTTTAAGAATTTTATCATCATAAGTCATTAAATGATTCAACAAGTTTTTAAGGGTGGGGTGGTCATTTGATTGTGGATACTTAGTCAAATGCAGGTCATATTCAGTTACACACAGACAATGCAGAGAGTACTAAACACAGATTTTTGGCATTACATATTATTATGTACTTTCTAAGAGTGAAATTCAGGGGCTGATGAAGATGAAAATCAATCTCTAATTACTTTGGCAGTTATACAGGCCCAGAGATTAAACAGTGTTCACTTCACTACTGGGGGCAAATTATCATTGTGTGTTTGAATAATTAGTAAACTAATAACATAAGGCAGAGTCCCTTGTGAAGCTAAGATGCTGCTCACTTCAGTTAGCAGGTTTCCACTTCTCTTATCATTCTTGTCCTTGTGACAGTCATTATTGCCATCACATGTGCAAGCACACACACACGTATGATCTTGACCATGAAAATTTTCTGGGGCATTTTTACATCACCAGTCACTATGTGCTAATTTCTAAGTTCATACACACTCTCTTTGTACTGTTTTAAATTTCTTATATGAAAGTGATTGTTCCATTTACCAACTTATAATGTATACACGGATGCATGACTGTGCTCTTGGGTTGGAAATTTGATACAATTATCAGCTTGACTTTCACTCGCTGTTGCTGATTTTTCCTAGACACTAATTTCCCAGAATAAATGATCTCATCTTTCCAAAGAAGTTTGCATTATTGAAAATCTGTTCTTTTTTATTTATTTATTTTTATTCATTTTACATACCAACCGGAGANCCCCCTCTCATCCCTCCTCCTGTTCTTAATCATCCTAAAGTTTCTGAAAAATAAATAAATAATTATGAAATTGAACACNAGTTGGATGTAAAACACTACTGAAGGCAGTTCTCTGTTAATACAAGCTATTTTCAAAACATTCTACATTCATTCTTTTCTTCACTTCAGATGTTGCCTTAATTTCTGTTGTGAGACTTATTTAAGGTATGGGCTCCCTGTGGCAGCCACTTTCCATTTTCCCATCTTGTCTCATTCCTCTGAGAAATGTGAAATAATTTTCAGTCTTCTATTTCTTGCTACCNCATTTTAATGCCATTTTAAAAATCACATGCATTTTGAATTACATCTTAGTATCACTTTTACTACCAATTTTAGAGAAAGAAGTGGTAAAATAAGAAAACAAATAAAATTGGAAAAGATATCCAATATGTAAATGGTGTTAGAAGACTTTGTGTTTTCTTGATTTTTATATTCATTTTGCCTTGCTCCATCAGTACAAATTTCTTATTTTTATTTTATAAAGGAATTATATCTACCAACTGTATCCATTATTTACTCTGGATTGATGACTGTTTTTGAGTTTCAATTTTGCTTTGCTTGCTTGATTTTAACTCATGTGATCCTCCACTGTTCCTGTGTAGCTTTAGATGATTTTAAAAGACAAATAAGGAAGAAAATCTACATTTACTATTTTCTATTCATTCCATCTACCCAAACGTAAGTATATTCTGCTACTGTAGAGGACCCAGGTTCTATTTCCAGCACTCACATGGTGGCTCACAAATATCTGTAATTATAGTTCCAAGGCATTCAAAACCCTCTTTGGTCTTTAATAGCTTCTTCACACTCGTGTTACAAATAAATACAGACAAACATATATAGATGTAATGAGAGAAGTACTATCAGTAATGTATAGTGACCTCATGGAAAACTAAACTGTCAATACTTTCATTGTGCTTGTCAGGCAATATTTCAAGTTTGTAAATAAATATTTAAAGATAAAAGTGCTACCTTATCATATAGATGTGTAAAACAGAGTTAGTAAGTATTCAGAAGTTTGCTTTCAGCCCCTTCAAAAATTTTAATATGACAATGCATACTCTGACTCTAGATGTTGAGTAAATTATGTATTTTCCCAATTATGTTTCACAGTGAAACACAGTTTTGGAAGAACAGCTCTTTAAAAAGTCCAATACTCATCTCCCAAAACTCTTGATCTTGACTGTCATTCCTTCTCTGACTGGGTCTATAAACTATTCTAAATTGAAAAGCTTTCAAAATTTATTTCCTTCTACCAATAAAAAAATGATTCAAGATTTGACACTCAGTGTGCTTGAGTAAGAACAAAAATGTATCCAAATTTATGGTCACATTATGGAAGAAGACTAGAGTAAAACTAGCTGATACAACAGGGACTTCAAATCTCAAACAACACATCTATTTTTGCCACTATCTGGGTTCAATGCATTGTGCATGTGTGAATGCCACTCCATTGCTTTTGGTGATTTTGACATCAAGACTTACTATAGAGCAACATTTACTTTAATTCCAGCTTTACCAGGAAAAATGTGGGTGATGAACATAAGCTTCATACAAACTGTGTCCTAAAACTGACACTTAAGATTTTGATACATCTCATTATGAGAATAAAAGAAGAAAGAGAAAATCCTACTTATATTTCCATTGCTGCACACACAAAAGCCATGAAACATACTGCTTTGGTGTCTGATTCTCAGAGTTATTTCCATCATGTGTAAGTTGAAATGTAAAATTCAGAGTCTGTTAGTTATCCCTGCTACCAAGACTGTTTACATGAGCCAGCAATGCTTCAATTTTTATATTCCTCTTGAACATGCAAAGCTCCTGAAAAGCTGCAGCAATTCTCAAAATTGACTCAATACACTTAAAAAAATTCTTCCCACAAATAAAATGACCAGTCATTACCACTATTACAGCATTTTGCAGTAATAATGGCTGAAAGTATATTTGACTGAACAGGAATTTCGAAACATTTTTTTTTCTCAAAATAACTTATAAAACTGAAGTTGTTTCTTTAGGAAATTTTAAGAAAAGGATATTTGAAACAAGATAAACATATTTTTTTTAGTTATTTCTGATGATATTTAGTTTTCCCTAAGTGTTGTTTACTCTTTGTAACATAGTTTTCAATCTTTAAAGATTTGTAAAACTGTATTCCCAGACATGAAAATCAAGTTAGAACATATGTTAAGACTCACATAACGTTTTACCCCTGGAAATAGAGTGGAAGGTAAAAGAAATAGGCAAAGTAACTTGGAAGCAAATATATTCCACCTAAGGCAAGAAAGGGGACTAGGAAATGGCTAAAGCCAACTCAGATATATTTACCTTAAAAAAAAGAAACATTCTAATAACTAAGAGTCAACCTCAAGACAAATAGTTGAAACAAAAGAAAACAAAATAAAATACTTTATCCTCCTTACTCACATGTATTCTCTTTTTTTGTATAAATTATGTGAACCTGTGGCTTAGCTGTATGTATATTATTTAGTTCTTATCATCACAATCATATGTAGTATTTGACACAGCTAGAAAACTCAATTTTAATAAACATTTAGTGAAGTACTATATGGATTAGGAATAAATGAATTTATACTGAATAAATACTTCTTGCCCAGCTTTCTATTTTACAAGCTGAGTATGTAACCAAAAATGTGGAGAAATATATTATTTTCCNAAGGATAAAGATGGTCAGAATAGGTTCTTGTCATTCCCTTCTTCCCTAAAAGAGCATAACTGGTATTGTGATATAATAAGAAAGGTGTGTTTTTATCTTTTTCCTGGTTTCTCTTACAGAAATCTTAAGACTTTTAGATTTCCCAAATGAAAACAGTAAGAGAAACATATTTCACCCTTGTGGCCATTCTTGAGTTCATACTGCTGGGTAATTCTCAAAAGATAAGCTATTTTGTTGTTAACCATGCAGTTGGCGTGTTTGATCATTCAGTCTCACCTTGGATCTCCATGGAAGAGAGTCTAGAGAACGTGGATCATAACTATGCCTATGCAAGTAAACCCTATGAAAACCTTAAGGGATAAGATTAGGAGAGCTTACAGATTAGTAAATAATTGAGATGTAGGAATGATGGTACACTTATGAAGGAATAGAAGATTTTATTTCCTACCATGCCCTTATAAGCCTCACACCATGAGCCTCCTCTATATGGCTATTCCTATGTCCTATTCCTTATAGTAAAGCAGCAAATGTAAGTAAAGTGTTTTCTCTTGACAGTTACCAGAGTGAAAAAAAGAGTTATAAAGGAAGCTCTGATTTCTGTAGCTGGTTGATAAATAGTATATGAAAAAGCCCAAGAAGCCACAACCCTACACAAAGAGCTATAGGCAGTTGAGGGAAGCTGGGAGCAGGAGAGGTGGTATTCGATATGTAGGAGCACATCGATTGGATGTCCAATGCCAAATGGTCAGCCTTGAAAACATACATACATACAAAAAAGTTATATGAACTCAACAGGTTATATTTAGGAATTAAAATGTACTTACGTATACTTACATGAATGTAATAAAAATCAATGAGAAACAAGGCAATAGAATTTTTTTATTTATTCTTCTTTCATACATTATATTCTAACTGCAGCTTCCCCTCCCTCCTCTCTTCCTAGTCCCTCCACACATCTCCCCTCTCCCCCAGATCCACTCCTCCTCCTTTCCCTTCAGAAAAGGGAAGGTCTACATTTCCAGGGATCGTTTCTACAGTTCGTTACTAGAGGCCATAAATTTGAAGAAGAGTACAGAGGCCTTTTGGATGGATTTGGGGGCAGGGAAGGGAAGGAATAAATGTTGCAAATATATTATAATCTCAAAAATTAGACAAAAGAAGAGTGGGTATGTAGGAGGGTATAAGGCAGGAAAGGGGAGNGGAAATGACCCAATTACATCATAATCTCAAAAAACTAAAGATTAAAAAGGAAAGTATATTGGTCTGCTCTGGTAATTGGCATACGACATTAGAGGAATCTGAACTCTTAACATGTGGCTCTCACACAAGCAACTCTAGGAATATAGTATCAGAACCCACATTATCCGTAGGACAGAATTTTCAGAACTGGAGAGTCATCATACTCATTTTGTATGAGAACAGGAGAATATACATAAACAAGATGTTATTTTTTTCCTCATCTAGAATAAATTTTGTGTAATGAAACCTTAATTCACAATGTCTTTAAGTCAAATAATATTTATGTCTTATTCAAAGTCATATCTATACAATCTAGTTGTGGTGATATTTTATCTGTGTTCCCCAATAAAATTTATC
>LZPO01035154.1:8476-27279 GCA_001675575.1 Neotoma lepida
AGTAGCTTCAGGAAGTCCCTGAAAATGACCAGCTTTACTGGATCCCCTCCCTGCCAGAGTCAACAATAAAAGCTGAGGGTCCTGAGCTGAACAGTAGATTCTTGCACACACTGAGCTGCAAACAAGACTCTGAGATCAGCTGAGCAGCCTGGAAGAGGTTTAGACCAACTGAGGCACCTGGAAAGGACATTCTCCAACCTGTTGAGCTGCCTGCAGATGGCACAGTGTGCTCCAGGTTCCCAGCTTTGTGAGCTGTCACCTGTGCTGTGGTGGGCTTTGGTGATGAGCTGTCTTTGAGTCATTTCTGCTCCAGTAAGTGACTCTTCACCCATATTCCTGTGGTAACCCCAATAAAACTTATTGGTTCACCAAGTTGGACTTTGGTGGTATCTGTTCATTTCTGGAGTAAGAAGACGTGTGTGTGTGTGTGTGTGTGTGTGTGTGTGTGTGTGTGTGTGTGTGCGCGAGCCCATGCCACGGTATTCATGCAGAGATCAAAGGACAACTTTTGGGAATCAGTTTCCTTGTTCCCGGTAAGTCCCAGGGACAGAACTCTGATCATCAAGCAAGTCTTGGCAGCAGGAACTTGGTGCACCTGGTCACATTACATCCAAAACGAGAAGAGGAGAGCAACAAATACATGCTTGCTAGTGCTTAGCATCCATTTCCACTACCATCCAGGATCGCTTGCCTGAGAAATAGTCCCACAATTAAGATGAGTCTTCCCACATTAATTAATGTAATTAAGGTAATCTCCCACAGGCATGCCTAAGGGCCCTTTCCCAGGTGATCCTAGATTTTGTCAAGATGACTATTAACACCATCACATCCAGAAATTAATATGCAAAGCAACACTTTTTGGGTGGCATCTTCTGAACCCTCTCACTATAAAGGCACCAGGGTCCTAGGATGGGATGGGAAAGAAGTTCTCTAAGTAGGGTGATTATGGAAATGTTTTCTTAGGAAATGACATTTGCTTTGAGAACCAAACCTAATATCTTTGGCAATCAACCCAAGATCCCAAGAAAAACATCTTCAAACAGAAGGAATAGCACTACAGCCTCCAGGCAGCAATAAGTCTGTCCTGCTTACAGAGCAGATCAGAATAGCTAAATAGGGATATGGAGGGGTAGACTTGGAAAACATGGTCAGGGAACAGCTGGGGCTGGATCAGGTTAGGCCTTCGGGAGAAATTTGGGGGTTATTCCAAATGTGGTGCTGACCCTTGGGAAATAACAAGAAGAGTAACACAAGCCAATGTATACCACTGAAAGGTCACTTCTAATATAAGCAGAAAATGGACGATCTGAGATGATAAATATAAATTTATTGGGAGGGAAGTGCTAGTTTTGAGAGTGATGTTGAACATCATGTTTAGAGGATAAAAATCTAGAGTCAGACTGGAATCTGTGAATGACACCAGACTCATAACAGGATCAGGTGATACAGTATACATGGTGGTTGATAAAAATGTGTTAAGGGACACTGGAGAGATGGTTCAATGGCTTAGGACAATTCCTGCTTTTCCAGAGGACCCAATTTTGATTCCCAGCACACACGGCTGACAACCAACTGTAACTGAAGCTCCAGGAGGCTCTGATGCCTCTGGCTTCCACAGGCACTGACACTCATGTATACAAACTAACACACAGACACATACACATACACATAATTTGAATCTATCTATCTATCTATCTATCTATCTATCTATCTATCTATCTATCTATCTATGTATTTATCTATGTATGTATGTATGTATGTATGTATGTATGTATGTATCTATCTATCTATCTATCTATCTATCTATCTATCTATCTATCTATCTGTCTGAAGTCAAATGACCATGGCTTGCTGATGAAGTAGATACAGAAGAAGAGGGAAGAATAAAAATGCATGTCAAGATTTTGGCTTGACTGTTGTTNTATGTATACTAATACAGGGAAGATCAGGGGAGACCAGGTTGAGGTCTATCTGAACAGGTTCCACGTGAGATGCTTGTTGGATGTCCTAGGTGGTATGTAGAGTCGAGCTTGGAGTACTCAGGATGTTGATATCTCTTGATTTCTGGGTTGGAGAAAAAAGTTAAAGTGTAATCAGATTACGAGAAAAATATTTTCGTCTGGAAATTAGAATTATACCTTCATTTGTTGATGTTTGGGTCAACTGCCACATTTAGGGAAGCAAAGTCACTGTTGAGCAAAGGCTGATACATTTTGGTTTTTGACAATCATGATAGACAGTGCTTTTCTGAGCAGCATTTTCCGAGCATGCACCCAGGAATGTAACAATTTCCTGTGGATTCTGAAGCTGGGCTGGTGAGATTTAATCACAATCCCATCACTAACTTTGTGATTAGAGAAAGTTACTTGATTCTCCAGGTCTCAGTTTCCTTGTGGATAAAACAGAGATACTATTTATCTTGCAGGGTAGTTTCCATCGTGGACCCCTTATAGTCTAGATGAAAACTACATGGAAGAGGAAAACAAGAGAGTTGAAAAGGGCGTAGTGTCTATGGCTTCCCAAAGTGACCTAGACCTGAGCTGGACGGGCCCCGAGGAGCTAGCCAGTATGCTCAGTCTAGCACCACAGGAGAGACTGAGCCCTTTCTAGGTCTCTTCCATTTGGAGATATACTAAGAAGACAGTGGGGTCTGGCTCGCAGACTGTGATGGATGATTATTTAGCTCAGAGGAGCGTTTGAAGCCTTGGGCTTCTAAGACTTGCTTTGCACATCCCACTATGGTTGCTGATCCTAGCTCTTTTCAGAGACTGTATTGTTTCCCTCGGTGGTGATGGTTCTCGATACTGACCTGGCATATATGTCTTCTGTCTCATTGTGTCAAAAACTACCCTAACTCCCTCTCACTCTAAAATATGTCTATTATTATTTTCCCNCACCTTTCTGGAATTTGTGGCTGTTAAACTAATTTGCAACAACAAGCAACTCTGATTATAGGATAAAATGTCCAAGCTCACTTCCAGGTTTGAAAATCCACCAAAACCCATCAATCCCTGAGCTCGAAATCCCTCCAATCCCCGGGCTCACCCCAAGTTCAGGGCTTGAAATCTCACCACCACCCCCCACCCTGGAAAATTCCTCCTCCAAGCAACCCTATATATGCCTGTCACCTGCTCAGTTCCCTGTTGCTTCCTGCCTGAGCAGAGGCAGCCACCCTCTTGTGTCTCTTATAATAAATCTCTTGTGTGAGGTTTGTTGTGTGGTATGACTTTGTGGTATTTCTTGGCTCCCAACTACCAAGATACCTTTCCCTCCAGGGCTATAACACTTACACTGACATTTTAGGGGCTTATGATGTTATTCTCTCGCTTATGTTAATTTCTTATTCATGAAAATAGCAGGTCAGCTTCAGCTCTGTTCTAGTATTCCCATTTCCCCTCTTGCCATTCAAGCCTTGAACCCATCCTTCACTTAGAAATTGACAAAAGGAAGAAAGAAGTCCCCGTCTTTTAAAAGAACATTAAACCAATGTACTCACACAGTATCAGCTGACCTGAGTTTCTAAGAAGAGTACATCTGTCCTGCTTGGCACAGACAAATGGCATTTCCAGCCATCACTGGCCGTTTTAGTCATTAGTCATGTTCAATACGACTGTGGATAGATTTGGGGGCATGTAGACATTTAGCTCATTGTATCCAGAAAGTACAAAGGCTGTAAAATTGCTTTAAGAGTTAGTAAGAGGATGCATATGGCTGTGATGGAAACAAAAGTGGTGAGAATAAACATTTTAAATGAAGAGGAAATGATGAGGCTGCATGTGTATACAGGACGAATTGTTTCACAGAAGGAATGGTTCTGAGGGACAAAGAGAATCAGGCCGCGATTGAAGAGCTGGGCTTTTGCAATCAAGAGTAATCAGCAAGAGATGAGACAAAGTGATTAGCAAAATGGAAAGCCTGGCCGTGGAGTGAGCTGATCAGAATCAACACAGATGTCCTTTAGCCTGTGTTAATGCAGGAGGACGCCAAGAGTTTGTTTGTGAACTTAAAGGCTAAGTATGTTTGTGGTAGACCAAGGCCAGGCCTGCCTGCAAAATAAGAGGAAGCCTCCTACACGCTCTGCCCAGGTGTAGATAAGGAAGGATTGCCGCAGGCTGGGCACTGTAGGCATTTCAAGGTCCAGAATCTGGATATTAGCCTGAAGGAAGTTGCTGGCTGGGTCAAATTTTGCCTTATATGGTCTCACAAGTTGTTTCTATCTGTTAATGTGGCTAGAGTATGAAAGAATGAGCCCACATTTCTGGGCAACCCTGACCTCCCAAGACATCTCACTCTTCAGGCTGCCAAGATGGCCAAATTTATGGTCACTCGGGAAAACAAAGGGGGCAATGGGCAGCTGCGACTGCCTTAGTTCGTGCCTATCTTTTGCCCTACTTCCATGTGGCTTTGGAAGGAGATCAAAAGAAACATCTTTGAACTGAACCCAAAACATCATTCTTGTCCACTCTCTCACCTAGACCAGACTCCATAATCATATGGGGTGACAGTGCTGCCAGGGAGGGGCTTGTTCAAAGCCATGGCCTCATCTAAACTGCCAAATGGATAGCAAATGTGGTTATTATATCTGCTGAGGTCAAGGGATTGCTAGCGCAATCTTCAGTGACCTATTAGGGAGGAGAAAATGCCCAACAGCATATTTATCAGTAGAGAAGTGACAAATACATCTGATTTAAAAGTTTTCAGAGCTATCTAACTCCTATTAAGTAGAAAGAAGTTCATTTATTATAATTTTAAGCTCTTTTTTTGTCATATTAGACAATGGCAGGCAATGAGGCCCAAAACCCATTTCTCTCAGGGTGTCTCTCTGTTGGAATTCCTGGCCACCCCCCAGCTAAGTGACTTCACAGCGCATGTGCAAAGAGAATCCCGCCTCTTCCTCCCCCCCCTTCTCTCTCTTCCTCTCTCCTCTCTCTGCGGCCACGCGCGCTCTGTCTCTCTCTCTCTTTTTCTCTCTATTTCTCTCTCTCTCCCCACCCATCTCTCCCACTCCCCTCTACTTTCTAATAAAGCTCTGATACTGGGTTTTGTCGTGCCTCGTGACCTTTTCTCCGCACGGTAACCACAGCGCTGCAAAACAAAATACTCTCCCCAGGCATGTTTACAGAAGCTTGAGGTTCCTTTCAGAATTGCTCCATCTCTGCAATGTTAGTAAATTGTCATCCAATTCAAGACACTTTTGAGTGTGAAAGGGAGCAATAAGAATGATTAATCCACACACATAATAGGGACAGTCCAGAATAAAGTGGGATGATGGTTGCCTTTATAGATATGCAAATCCAAGTATTTGCCTGTCCTTGTCACCTTTCAAAGGGAGCCTTGGTCTGTCTGGAGAGGCAGCCCTAGGCTTATCAAGCTAACCCTGAGCCAGCAGCCTGTACTCTATGGAGCATGAGAATTACATGATAACAACCCTGCGTTAGTGACTGGAGAGACTTAAGGAGGCAGGACATGATCTGACAGGCCTGGCCAAGCAGTTTTCTTTTTGCTAGAAATAAAAGGAGTGGCAGTTGGGGACAGTGATTCTATTTTTCCCTGTCTCTACTCTTTTCACACNTGAAACATATGTCATTACAATCTAATTCTCAACCCCTAGAGAATAAGGGAGAAAAACATCAATTTACAAATCTTCAGCAATGCCTACCCAAACTATAGACACACACCCCTCGCCAAGTAGTTCAGAGTCTAGAAATTTATTTAACACATACATTTTTACTCTTATAAAATGATGCATGCAGATGTCATTGATTGCAATAATGTTTCAATCACAAGAGATGGCAAAGAGAAAAAGAGCAGCAAAAGGAGAGAAAAAAAATCTAAATGTTGACTAAAAAGGAACTGAGTAAGTCAATTAAATAGTACAGCATGTCCATGGAATGTAAAGAGTGGACGTTGGGAATGCTGTGACCTTCAAGATATAGTAAGTGACAAAAGCAAGACTCCAAAGAATGTGTATGGCATCTTAGACTGTGTGTAAAAGATGGGGCCCAGGAACTGTCTGGTTTTGTTTATACATGCCTAAAACATTTCTAGAAATGAATTCGTTTTCAACCTTTGCTATTCTTACACTTGCAAACTTTAAGCCATGTGAATTTAGAATCTATTTTGAAAATAAATGAACCAAATTAAGGATATGAGATGTATGACAGCTCTTAGGACATACTTAGAGTAATTTGCTTTAGAAATAACTACTCTTGCTGGCAGGACTACCGAGATCCCTTGAGTATGGCAAACTCAGGTCAAAGATATTTTTGGGATGTTACAGTATTGTGTCCCCAAATTTCTATGTTGAAATCCTAACCTCCAAGGTAAAGGGGTTAGGAAGGGGACCTTTGGTGAGGTGTCAGTACAGGAGGACGGCGTTCCCTGTCCTGTCCTCCCACTGGAGAAAGCATCAGCTGGAGGCTTCCTATCTAAAAGCCAGAAAGCCAGCCACTGTTAGATGCTGAATCTGCCAGAAACTTAACAGACTTCCCAGCCTCCAGGACTGTGAGAAATAAATCTGTTGTTTATAAGCTAACCCAGTTTACGGTGTTTTGTTATAGTTAACTGATGGATTAGGACAGATGGTAAACTTCCCACCTGTCAGCAAACATCTGCTAGGTACTATGGGGATTCCAAATGTTAATGAAATCATTTACAGTTGCACAACAAAGTGGATAGACTTAACACTGCCAAGCTGTAGACTAAGGTGGTTAGTTTTATGTATCTTTTACCACAACTTTCTTTTGCTGCTGTTTGCTGAGGATCAATCAACCATTGACCTACATCTTAGCTCTACCACAGTTTCTTTTAAGTAATAAAATGAAAAACAAACAAACAAACAAAATTGCCATTCCACTCAGAGCCACTCAATGCTTTACCTGCAGAAAATGCTCAGCTAACAGCTGGTGAAAGGAACAAGCCAGTTGAAGAGCAAAATGAAAGTTTTACAGAATCAAATTAAATCATCGCTGGCTTTAAAAGGGGGAGTGATACAGTACAGTGTGAGCACTTGCTTTGCAAAAGCTCGGCCCTGACTCAATCCTCAGCAGCACACACATACAGGCACACACTCACACACACACACACACACACACACACACACACACACACTCACGGAGGCAAATGCTCAAAGACAAAGGATGTCAGTGGCATGTGCACACCCTGCGTGATAGAAAGGAACAAAAGTGACTTTCGATCCTGAGTCCTGGGTTCCATTCCTGGCTTGACTCTTTTTCTGGTTAAGTGACACGATTCTTCATTGTATGTTTGTATGAAGGACTTGACCATATCTATTTTCTAGGGTTGATAACCCCTGAAAATAAAATAAGTCAAGCAGAGCACACAGTGAGTGTTTTACATGTGTTGCCTCAACAGTGGCATTTAAATGGAGCCTTGAAAAATGAGAAGAAATTTGGTAGCCTGGAAAAAGTCTAAAATAGAGAACTTCAACTAAAAAAGTTGTTACAATTGGGTGAGTTGTGCAAAGGAAGCCTTGGGGTTAATTAGAATTTTCATGAAAATGATNCAGGAGAATCTTTTAGTAGCCCTTTAATATAGCTAAGTGGCAGTTCAAAGACCCAAGTTTCCTCTGTTGTTTTTGTTTCTCTGTTTGATTTATTTCTTTTAACTTCTTATAGCTTTTTATAATCCCCCTTCTCCCCTTTTACAGTGCTGGGAATCTAACAAGAGCTTCAGGCATAGCAGTAAGGGGTCTGCTGTATGAAAATGAGCTGTATCCCAGTCTCTTTTCTGTTATTATTTTAATTTTAAAAGGAAGATAACATTATGAGGACCCTCTTAGCTAGGGTCTCTATTGCTGTGGAGAGACACCATGACCTCAGCAACTCTTATAAAGGAAAATAATTGTGGCCGGCTTACAGTTTAGAGGTTTCATCCATTATTGTCATGGCGGCATGCAGGCAGACATGGTGCTGGAGAGGAGCTAAGAGTTCTACATCTGGATCCACAGGCAACAGGAAGTGAACTGACTTGAGCTTCTGAGACCTCAAAGCCTGNCCTGACAGTGACAACTTCCTTCAGCAAGGCCACACCTACTTCAACAAGGCCACACCTCCCAATAGTGCCATTNCCTATGGGCCAAGCATTCAAATACATGAGTCTATGGGGGTCATTCCTATTCAAATCACCACAAGGACCATGATTATTTTTCCGGTCTTAGAATGTAGTCTGGGGGACTGGAAAGATGGCTTAGTGGGTAAGAGCATTTATTGCACAAGCATGAAGACCTAATTTTGGACCCTAGACCCCATATAAAAATAATAATAATAAAAAGCCTGCCATAGCCTTGTATGTACCTATAACTCCATTGCTGGGTGGGGAGATGAGGGAAGAGGATCTCTGGGGCTTGATAGACACCAGCCTAGCTCCAAGTTCAGTGNGAGACCCTGTCTGAAGACATGAGGAAGACAATGATGGAGTAGGATACTAGATGACCTCTTCTGGCCTCATGAGCACATGTTTATAACACACACAGACACACACACACATAGACACACAGACACACACCTGTAGCTGGATTTTTCTTTGGGCCACCAACCAGTGCCCAAATAAAGACACAGAGAGTTATTATTAATTATGAATGTTCATCATTAGCTTAGGCTTGTCCCACTAGCTCTTTTAACTTAATTTAACCTATTTCTATCAATCTACACTTTGCCTCAAGGCTTTTTATCTTTCTTTCATTCTGTATGTCCTACTTTCCTCCTTCCTCTGTATCTGACTGGCTGGCACCTGGCATCTCCCTGGCTTCTCTTTTTCTTTCTTTCCCCAAGCCTAAATTCTTCCTCCTACTTATTCTCCCTGCCTGGAAGTTCTGCCTACACCTCCTCCCTCACTATTGGCTGTGGTGATATATTATATACCCCCAATAAAGCTTGCCTGGGGATCAGAGAACAGAGCCAGCCACTATATTAGACATAGAGGTCAGGCAGTGGTAGCACATGCCTTTAATCCTATCACTCGGGAGGCAGAGATCTGTCTGGATCTCTGTGAGTTCAAGGCCATACTGGGAACAGAGCCAGGCAGTGGTGATACATGCCTTTAATCCCAGGAAGTAATATGGCAGGACACAGAAAGGTATATAAGACATGAGGAAACAGGAACTCACTCTCTTAAGGCTGAGGATTTCATAGAGGTAAGCTAGTGGCTGGCTGTTCTGCTTCTCTGATCTTTCAGCTTTCACCCAAATATCTGGCTCCAGGTTTTTTTTTTATTAATTAATATGACTGTTTGGCAATTCGTGTTACAATTGGTCATTCAGTTTTGTTTTTTTTTTTTGACTAATCAGGTGCCTTAGGCAGACAAGGTAATATTGCAACACATCTTTACATAGTTAAATGTAGGGTGAATGTTTTGTCTGGGTCCCGCCAGGCCCCACGTGGTATAACCCACCCAGTGGTCCCGCAGCCACTTATAAATTAATAACTCAAAAGCTTATATTAATTACAACTGCTTGACCATTAGCTCAGGCATATTACTGACTAGCTCTTATANATAAATTCAGCCATTAATCTACGTTTTGCCACGTATTCTGTGGCTTTACCAGTCCTTCCTGACTCAGCCTTCCTCTTCCCAGAATTCTCCTTGTTTGTTTATCCCGCCTATACTTCCTGCCTGGCTACTGGCCAATCAGCATTTTATTTATCAATCAGTCAGAGCAACACATATTCACAGCATACAGAACAATATCTCCATCAGTTAAACAAATATTCCACAACATAAACAAATGCAACACATCTTTGCATAGTTACACAAATATTCCACAACACACACCAAAGAATGTAAGCCTGTAAGAATATAACCTTTCCAAATTTCAGCACAGTTGCATATTTTAATTTTTACATGTGTTTGTGTATGTGGTGATACATATACATATAAATATAAAGTATATATACATATACATATACATATAAAGGTATGTACGTTCACATGCACGAAGTTGATGTTTGTGTCTTCCTTAGTTGCTCTCCACTTTGCTTTTTGAGGTAGGATCTCTTGCTAAACCCAGAGCTCATTCAACTTGTCTAGTGTAGTTAGCCAGCGTGCCCCAGGGATCCTNTGTCTCTCCCTCCCCAATGCTGGCATTACAGTTGGCTGCAATGCCTGCTCACTTCTATGTGGGATCCGAGGATGCAAACTCTGGTCCTCATGCTTGATGCCATCAAGCCTGATGACTTGAGCTCAATTCCAGGTACCTACATGTTGGAAGGAGAGAACTGACTTTGAAACTCTGACCTCTATACTCCACCATCGAATGCATACCCTGTCCCAGACAAATAAATAAATGTAATCTATATTTTTAAAAAAAGCAAGGAGAGATATTAGTCTCACCAGAACATTATTTACAAAAACAAAACAGAATAAGAAAAAACATGGCATGTGCTTTGTAGATTGTTAGATACGTATGTATTTATGATTTCTCACAATTGAAAAGTAGGGATCAGCCTCATTTTTTACAGCTTTATTTCACAAAAATAAAAGCCAGAGGGGGTCAAGCAAATAGAGTTAGTGGAACCGAGAGTTGAGCCTCAGCTCCTTTGCAAGACTATAGTCATACAGAGCTGTTGTGATAGCTAATTTTATGCCAACTTGGCACAGGCTAGAGTCATCAGAGAGGCTGGGAATTCCAATTGAAAAAATGCCTCCATAAGGTTGGGCTATAGGCAAACCTGTAGAGCACTTTCTTAGTGATTCATGTGGGAGGGCCCAGTCCATTGTGGGTATTGCCACCCCTGGGCATATGGTCCCGGGGTTCTATACAAAAGCAGGCTGAGCAAGATATGAGGAGCAAGCCAGTAAGCAGTACCCCTCTGTGACTTCTGAATCAGCTCCTGCCTCCAGATTTTCAGCCTTTTTGAGTTCCTGTCCTGACTTCCTTCAGTGATGGGATATGATATGGAAACATGAACCAAATGTAAGATGTAAGCCTTAGTTTTATCAAACTAAGACATTTGTGAATCATCTCTCCCAAAGCCCTTTGGTTTTCTCTTGACTTTTCATCTTTAGTCTTATGGTACTGGTTGCAGTGTTCTGTTTTGATAGCATGTCTTAGTCAGTGTTCTATTGCTGTGAAGAAACACCATAGCCATAGCAGCTCTTATACAGGACAGCATTTAACTAGGGCTGGATTACAGTTTCAGAACTTTAGTTCATTATCAGCATGGCAGGAAGCATGGCAGCATGCAGCAGACATGGTGCTGGAGGAATTGAGAGTTCTTCATCTGGATCCTCAAACAACAGGAAGAGAAAGACATGGCCTGGCTTGAGCATTTGAAACTGCCACACACACTGACACATTTCCTCCAACAAGGCTACACCTATTCCAACAGGGCCACACCTCCTAATCCCTTTCAAGTAGTACCACTCCCTAAAGACCAAGAATTCAAATACATGAGCCTATGGGGACCATTCCTATTCAAACCACCACACAGCAGTAGTCATTTTTAGTAGAAAAGAGTAATAATAGGGTTGGGTCATTTATACAAACAAGAGAAATGTTAATACTATTTGTAGTTTTTAGGAATTTTACTTTATAGATCTAAGAGCCATCTGATAGCTACACAAAATATGTAGGTATGGTTTGTTTTCAATAGATTCTCATGATTAATAATGAATCACGGATCTCTCTCTTCAAACCNTTTTGTTCTTAATGTCTCAGGTCATGTGGTTGACCTCTGCTATTGTTTTACTTTAAGCCTGCCTACACAATGCACAGAATCATCATCATGTAGGAGAAAAATGTAGGAGAAAAATGTTTTAAGATTGAATAGGGCTGGAGAGATGGTTTATCAGTTAAGAGTCTCTTGCAGAGGATCCAAAAGTTGGGATCCCAGCTCACAACTGCCTGTATCTCCAGCTCCAGTGCATCCAAAACCCCTGGCCTCAGAGGGCACTTGCACTCATGCACACATACACATAATTAAAAATAACAAAAATCAATCTTCAGGATTTAACAATTGAACATACTTTATTCATCTGTTTCCTTATTAAAACTTTTCTGTCTTGCCTGCCACCTCCCAAATAACCACATGGAGACTTCTTATTACTTTTGTTACTAAAACTTGGCCAATACCTCAGGCTTGTTTCTAACTAGTTCTTATAACTTAAGTTAACCCATATCTTTTAATCTACATTCTTTTATGTGGCTTGGTTACCTTTACTTTGCAAAGCCTATGTTGCTTGCCCTTGTCTGTGGCATCTCCTTGAGACTCCACCCTCTTCTTCCCAGCATTCTCTCTGCCCTGAAAACCCTGTCTAGCTATTGGCTGTTCAGCTTTTTTATTAAACCAATCACAGTGACTTATCTTCACACACTGTAAAGGAATATTCTACAACATAAAACAGTTGTCAAAACTCTGTGTCTTCATGCTTATGGTCTCCTTCAAATGCTAGTATGAGATCTTGAAGATTTTCAGCTTTTGTTCTGTTTTTTGTTTATAGCCTGGGCTGTCCTCAAACTCACCAAGTACCTGAGGAAGACCTTAAGTTCATGATCATCCAGCCTTCACCTCCCAAGAACCAAGATTAAAAGTAAGTGCTACCATGCCCAGCTGGCTCAAGACTTTCTTTATCTGAACTGAATGAATCATAATACAACTATAAGCAATACAAATTTTGGAGGAGTGATTCCTTTGCAAATAAGTAGAAGTGTTCAAATGTGATAGTGTGCAGTTTCTTCTTATTGTTCATTTTAATGAAAGGCTTCCCTCTGGCTTGTGATCTTTTACTGCTGTTATACACACACACACACACACACACACACACACACACACACAAACACACACACACATTCACTATTTTTGTTACTACTATTGCCAGTTCTAGTACATTTACTATGGATGTCTTTCAATGGTCTGTTGCTGGGAGAAGATAAGACTTACATTGTGGAAGGGAAAGACCATAGGATCTAGAGTTCTAGAATATTTGTTGTAGAAATAATTTTAGTGAACATTTTTCCAGACTTCATTTTATAGGTAAGAAACAGAGAGACAGTTAAGTTGCCAAGGACATACAACTAAATGGTTGCAGAAGCAGCATTGAATCCATTTCTTTTAATCCTCAAGTTGAGTTGTGGTGAATGCATCAGAGAGTGAAAGCCTTAAAATAAACATAGAAGAGATGCCAGTTGAACAAGCTGCTCTTCACCATCGACCCTCTCAGTTTACTTATTGATACTTTGGTTGAAGCTTATAGCTTAGACTTTTCTGTATCCATTACCTACCTTTAGAGTTTCCTTATCCTCTCCTGAAACCTGTTATTGAGCGTCTTAATGCTGTTTCCTAGTAGGAAAACCTATTAAAAACCTGGTCAAAAGGAAGTTATTGGGAGGGGGATTGCTTCATGAAAATGGTTGCCAACAGGAAGGGAAACAGTAATGGAAAAGAGGTTTTTAAAACATAAGTAATGTTGGGGGCTGGCATGATGGCATAGCAGGTAATTTACTGTCAAGCCTGAAAACCTGTGTTCAATCTCCTGACTTCACATAGTGGAAGGAGAGACCTTACTACCTCCACGTAACTCTTGAGTCACGTGTGCACCCACAGCCACATGTCCACATAAAATAAATGTAATTAAAAAAATAATGTTAGTTGGCAGAACAAGAGCTTAGTGGGCAGGATGATTCTCAGCCTTGGAACAGGAACCATCTAGCTACTAATTCCTCAGCTACCTATGTATAAAGTCAAGTTAAAAGTTACAGTAACACTGAGAACTATTATTGGAGGATTTTCCTTTAAACCAGTAAAACAGGGGCCGGAGAGATGACTCAGCAGTTAAGAGTGATCCTGCTTGCCTGAGTTACCTTCCCATTGTCCTGAAGAAACACAATGACCAAGGCAACTTGAAAGGGAAGACTTTAATTGGGGCTTACAGTTCCAGAATGTGAGTCCATGACCATCATGGGGGGGAGCACGGCAGCAGGCAGGCGGGCATGGACTAGTAGCTGAGGGCTTACATCTTATTTGCAAGTTCAAGGAAGAATTAGAATTAACTGGAAACCTCAAAGCTCAACCTCTGTGACACACAGCTCCTCAGACAAGGCCACACCTCCTAATTCTTTCCAACAGTTCCATAAACTGGAAACCAAGTATTCAAATATATGAGCTCATTCTCATTCAAACCACCACACTGCTCTAACAGATGACCTGGGTTTGCCACGAGGCAGCTCACAACCATCTATATATACACCCTCTTTTGACCTCAAGTGCACCAGGCACACATGTGATGTGCAGACAGATAGACACACAGACAAAACACCCATACATGTACAAAACCAATTAAACCTGTCAAAAACCAAAGTTGTTTATTACATTTAGTGTGTGTGTTGTGTGTGTTTGAGGATGAGTACGTGTGTGGAGATCAGAGGACAACTTGTAGGCATAACTTCCTTCTACCATGTGGGACCAGGGAATCAAATTCAGGCCATCAGGCTTGTCTGAGGATGCCTTTCGTTATCCATGGAGCATCTCACTGGCCCATGTAGTTGGATACAGGGCTTAGTTGTGGGTGTCATTATTCTCAGAGCCATCTTACTGGCCCATGTAGTTCGATCAGTCACTAGTCCTTCAACAGCCTTGTGAGCTTAGTTAAGCACTATATAGTGGTAAGAAAAAAAAAGCAGAGGTTCAAAATTTTAAAGCCTTACTTAGAATGGACTCAAATCCAGGTTTTCCAATCCCATAAATTCCACATGCTTTTCATTTCGACACTTGTCTCCGGGAAAAAGCCCAGCAGCTGGACATCACAGTTTTACAAATTGTAGGAATTGAGCTAAAGCTGTGAAGGTTATGTCAATGTTATTTAAGATGCTGTTTCCCAGGTGATGTGACAGGTGGGGTGTGAATGTGAGGCTCAGTCATGCCATCTGGATAGAACCTGACTGGCTTTAGATGGTTCAACGTCGATAGTACACAACCATTTCTTTTATGTTTATGAAATGTTTCTCTCTTACGGGAATACACACAGTCACTGATTCATGAAAAATCTAATATCCATGTGAAAATCAGCTACCAACCACAAAACCTCAAGAGACCTCCTTCAGGTCCTGTGCTCCACGGGGCCTGGAAGTGCAGAGCTGAGCAAATGTCCTCTGTTAATAGCCCAGGTCCATCAGACACTGTGCTCCCCAAAACAAAACAAGAAAGAAGAGATGGGACTGGATTACATAGAAAATGTAATTCAGGAAATCTTTCCAAACAGAGAAGTCACTTTCCCTTTGGAAAATGAGGCAGGAGACCTCAGGAGTGGCATGTCTAACCTACTATAACATAGGGAACATCATACAACTCAATAATGCAGGTGACACTTAAGCCCAATACAGAGTTAGCATTTGATTGGTGGGAGCTGTTTTAATTAGAACTCTGCAAGCTCCTTTCTTGTTCCAGCCTCTCCGTTGATTGTGTGACTGGAGCAAGAGAACACATCTGTCTTGTTCATTGCTGAATCCTCAGACCAAGATGTAGGCGAAAGTTTGTCTGGTCCCGATCTCGCCCAGCTCCCACGGCGCTTAGACCCAAGTAAACACACAGAGGCTTATATCATTTTTAAACTATGGCCCTGGCAGGCTTCTCGCTAGCTAGCTCTTACATCTTAAATTAACCCATTTTATAATTTATGTCGCCACGTGTTCCACATGGCTTTACCTGTGTGCCGTTACATGCTGCTTTGTAGATGGCGGAATGGCGTCTGCCCCTGCTCTGCTTTCGGCTTCTCTTCCCCTAGTTCGAATGTCCCGCCTAACCTTATTCTGTCTCACCATTGGCCAAACAGCTTTATTTATCAACCAATCAGAGCAACACATTTTTAGAAAGACATTCCCATCACCAAGATGAGTGCCTGAGTGCCTTGCATATACCTGCAATAGAATTGCACTAATAATTTGCTATTCTATTGCAGGTAACGATCTAATCCGAAGATCTCAGCGACACTTAAGTTTCTTATATGATCCAGTCATCTAACCCACAAGCTACTACATCTCTGAGAGTTTGGGTTCTAAAATCAGACAAAAATATTTGTAGCCACATTAGCCTTTAGTGTTACATATCGAATTCCAATATTCAAAAAGGTCAGTTCACTTTAGAACAGCAACACGTATATAATTCTCCAATAATGTTAGTCCTAATTAATTTTTCTCTTTCTCCACATATGCTGGCCAGTTTTGTTAACAGTGACACTACTTTTTCCTTCCCTTTGCCCATCTCTGTGGACTATGTCCACAGCAATGCTACACTAAAGTCTTTTATTTTGAAATTTCAGGGAACAAGTTTAGTGTTACCATGTATTCTCATTGTTTGGGAAAACAAGCTCTGTCTCACCTAAAAGCAAAACCTCTCCCCAGTTCTTACTACATCAGGGCAGAGAAAACAGTCTCAGATTGTCATAAGTTGCACTATTGAAGGTGCTTTTGTATGACATCATCATATTAAGGAATTGGTATATATAATCATAGCACCTACCATCCCATAGAGAGCCAGCAAGTTAATACACTCCAGAAGACAGCAGGCATAAAACAGTGGACTGTAGAAGATTTTCATTAGAAACTACAAAGACTTACATTGGATGACAGAAACGAATAGGCTAACGATACACGTATTTCTAAAACCATGTAAGTAAAAATAAAGACTAGAAAGAAAAAAATCCAAGCAAGTTCCAAAGGCACAATGAGAAATGTTTCATTGGGGGATGACTTCAGCGACTCTCAAACAAAGGTTTCTTGGAGACTCAGAAGTCCATTGTGTCCTGCTGCTTCAGTCTGGAATCTAAAAGACTCTCTACTTTGTGTCTGACTTGTTTTCCTGTTAAACAGGAACTGGAATCTGAACTTTGCTCTCCAAAAGCCAAAGGCCAACTAATTTAGGAGGAGACTCTCAAAATCAATGATGGTTTCTTCTACTTTCATCAGTTCTGTCTACAGTGATTAAAGGATCTGATTTCCAGATAAGCAATGATCCTGATGGCTATTTTTACAAATCGCATTAATTTCCATACTCAGATCTGTGCGCTGGCGGCATTCCTGAGGCAAGTCTGGATTCATGCAGCATTCCAACCTTGAGTGCTTTTCAAGTTTCCAACAGAATCCTGTCCAGATGAGTGATGACACCTTTAGTGTAGTAGCCTCAAGGTGTGGAAGTTGTTTCCTATGGCCTAGGTACAGCCCGGCCCCTCTACTTGCTGAAACATCTGCAAATACTTTGTTCATTTGAGAGACATCTGACCACAGAGAGGCTGCCATCTGGACTACTTCCTTTTTCCTTATTGTTCACTTAAAGCAAGAATGATATGGGCAGGCACTCATTGGGAGAGAAATAGGGAAGGCCTGGGGAATAGCGTGCCCAGAAGTTATTTCTGAATGGTTTCCTCTCCCATTTATTAATTGATTCACTCAAAGCATGATCAGTCACTGGGTGGTACTAGGAAAGCAATAATCTCTGCCCTTCGAACAAGGAACAACCTATTGCAGGTCGTATATGTCTCGACATGANGAATTATATTTATATGCTCATAGTAATAAATCATATTTAAAAGCATCTTTTATGTAACCGAGTTCTACAATTGCTTTAATTCCTCTGTATCTCTTATTTTTGGTAGCCACAGGGTTTATGGAATGTTTCACTCAAACTCTTCATTGTGTTTCACATTTTAAAACTACACAACATTGAAAGCAACATTCTATAAAAGCTTTTGTTAAATAATAATCATTAGCTTTTAAAATTCCAGGGGAAATCAAGAATAGTGGCTTATACCTTTAATATCAATCCTGAAGAGGCGGAGGCAGGAATTCAAGGCTTGAGTATGTAGCAAGACCTAATTCAAAAGGCAAGGGTGAGAGGAGAGTTCTGGAGAGATGGCTTAGTGATTAAGTAAGAGCTTTTTGCTGCAGCAGAGGACCAGGGTTTGGTTTCTAGCACCATCATTGTGGTCTACAACTTAGTTCCAGGTAGATCTGATGCCCTCTTCTGGTCTCTGTGAGCACCAGGCATGCACATGATACACATACACACAAGTACAACAACACTCGCACATATAAAATAAATCTTTAAAAATGAAAATACATTAAAAAAAACTCTTAGGAATCTTTGCTTGTTAAGTAAATGGTGAATTGTGTGGTGCAGTAATCAGATCCCTTCATATGCTTTATTTGCTCTAGGCCTAAATGTTAAATTACAAGACTGAGTATTTAATTACCATTGGGAACTATTTTTTTAAAGGTGTTAATTCAGTTGGATAATTTTATGCTCTTACGTGACATTAATTCNGCATATTTTAATTCCACATATTTTATATATTTATATTATGCACATATTTTAATAAGTTATATAGAAACTCTTCTTCTATGATAATTAAATCATACAAAAATCAAATTAACTCTGTTCCTGGAGTTGTTAAGTAATAAATTAAACTTTCAAAGAAGTAGGAGATTTAAGGTGTATTCAGGGTGTGGCCCATCCAGAAAAGATTCCAATCCNACATGGTCCTGTTAGGGCTCATCTATTCGTATGTCTCTCCTGTAGAAATTTTGACTAACCAGGTCACTCCACCCTGACACAACAGTCTCTGCTGCCCATTGTATGGACTAAGATGTAATGTCAGTAGACTTCAGAGACATTAGCAGCAGGAAAAGAAAATACTTTAAACCCAAGGCTATCCCAAGGATTCAACAGGACATATATCTTAAATAGATAGACTCATCAGATAGCAAATCATACCAAGGAGTTCAGCCAAAAGATTGAGCCAAACTGACTATATCACATTCCCCAGTGCACTGCAAAACTGAGACAATGTTTTGG
>LZPO01035154.1:39754-50473 GCA_001675575.1 Neotoma lepida
CAGGGCAGCCTCTGGGCCAGGCCTGGGCAAACGCGGTGAGGCCGGGCGGTTAGTTTCCAGTCTCGGGATGTGACCTCCAGCTCTCCTGCCCATGACCTGCCCTCATGTGATTCACGTTCCGAGAATGGTACTTGAGGAAGGGCCTGGAAACAGAGCCCGAGTTAATGACCGGGCGTGACTTTNGTGTTAAGAATCGGAAATGAACCACCAGGGACGTTTCTGCATTTAAAAACACATGTCTTTCTCGTGACCTGTGTCGCAGAGAAGATTCATAAACACCCACGTAGGTGCAACCACAACCACGTACCACTGTACTTTGCCCAGGGCAGTTTACACGTGTATAATGGGAAAGACCAAAAGGAACTTGTTTGGTAAAACAGGCAAAATAATGGATGGGCAAATTAAAAATTCCAAGTTTTCTTTTCCCAAAAAGCAAACACCCCACTCCCTCCCCACAAAACGGAATTATCTGTGAATTCTTCCTCTGTTCTTTTTGGGTTTTCAAATCTTTATGAAGACTCAATGGGCTTTTCTTAAAGGCTTAGAAGCCATTTCCTTAAAATATAGGCATAACAAAAATGAACATTAAAGAAAGTAATGTCCCTGTCGTCATCTTGGGAACCTGGGTGTCTACCTCCTAGTTGTAACCATCTGCATGCACTGCCTAGCAGAAAAGGAACTAGCTTCCAATAGATTGTGACCCCAGTTCACATGGATTTTACAAGAATATAATGTATAGCAAATGGTTAAAGACCTCATTATAAGAGGACAAATTACTAATGCTCTTGGGATGAATACAATGAATGTAACTTGGCTGTATGAAAAGAAAGATCCCTAATCTTCTTACCATATTTTCTGCTATGTGCATCAAAGTCAAGTTAAACAGTTATTCACCCCCACCCCTATGTTTTGGAGGGCCCTCTAATTTATCAGGGTGTTATTTTTAGTTTTTCTTTCATAGTCTGAAGGCTACCACTTCTGGTGGTATAGTAATAGGTTGGAGTAGAGTCACAGTGAAGGCACTAAATAAAATACATTTCAATAGTACCTTGAATTAATGCTGTTATTTAGATCTATGCTCGCTAATACTTTTGTGGATGGCACTTTACAAGGAGAGTTAGTTGGCAATTTTAAGGAAAAATATTCCTAGTGGAGCTGAAGATATTATCATTTCCATTAACTAATGATGGCTTAACTGAAGATAATGAGCCTCCTGGTTTCTTGCCATGTGACTGGGACAGTATGCCAAACATCAGATTATGTACTTGGTCATTTGGACCCAGCTTGACATAATTAACTGAACTCNCATGGTNGACCTCAGTTCACATTGCCAAATATACACATTGTCTTGTGTTATATGTGGGAAGACAACTCATAAGTTGTTTGTTTTAAACAGCACCTTACTGAAATGAGGGATATTTGGGCTAACACAGGCTTGAGGAATCTCTCTTCCACCAATGGTTGAGCAATTTGCAATAATAACACCAGAATTATTTTTGTCTTCAGTCTCTTGCCCTGACCTAACGCAAACAACCTTAGGAAGCCTTTGATAACTTCCCATCCCCACCTAAAAGATAGGTCAATATCCTTTCTTGACTCTTACATTACCTCTGTTTATCAGTTGTGGGCTTTAGTGTAGCTGGAAACTTTTCTCTGTCCCATCTGGTCCTGTGGTCCTGCTTTTAAAATAATCATTCAGAGGCTTAATATTAATGACAAACTGTTTGGTCTATGGCTCAGGCTTCTTGCTAGCTAGCTCTTTTATCTTAAATTAACTCATATCTATTAATCTATATATTGCCACATGTCTCATGGCTTTGCCTGTATTCCATTACATCTTCTTCCCCTGGCTGCTCTCAGGGTCTCACCTGACTCTGCCTTCTTCTCCCTGTATCTTTGCTTGGATTTCCCGGCTGGCTATAACCTGTGTTGCTGTAGGCCAAAACAGCTTCTTTATTAACCAATAGTAGCAACACATATTCACAGCATACAGAAAGACCATCCACAGCGCTTTAGACCTTCTCTGCTAGGGAATCTTTGTGTCACTTGAATCTGCTACACCACTCCATACCACCATCCTGGCCTTGGTGTCTTCTACTCTTAATGTGTGTGTGTTTATGTTTGGTTAGTATGCAGGTGTGTATTCATATTCATGGGCACACCTGTGTATGCACGTTTATGTATGTGTGCAGGCCGGAGGTTGATGCCAAGTGTCTTCATCACTCTCCACCTTACAGGGTCTCTCACCTGACTTCTGAACTGGTCAGTTCAGTGAGTCTAGCTACCCAGTATACTTCTAGGAGCCCTTGTCTCTGCCTCCCAAGTCTGGGATTTCAGGTGGATTTCCATACCAGCCCTGTATTTATGAGTGCTGGGATCACACTTGTGTGGCAAGGACTTTACTCAATAAGCCATCTCCCTGTCCCCTTTACCCTTTCCATGGATAGATTCATCTTTCACTGATAAAACTGGATGGGGTAGTCTTTGTCCAATTTGGGAAAATTTTGAAGGAAGAAAATGTCTCTGTTGCCTGTGGTTTCATGAAAGTAATAAAAAGAATTTTATACTGAATTGTTATTAGAAAATGAAAATCTGTTAAAAGTAAAATCTAGGTAAATTTATATAGCTATCCATCTTGGCTACAATTGGTATGTGGTCTTTGATGCTTTGGTGGCTCTTCTGTTCAGTGTCTGTATATCCTAACTTAGAAACTAAGTACTTTTTTGTGCCCCATAGCTTAAAAAAGCCTTGTTGGCACATTTCTTTCTATAGCTTTTCAGAAAAATGTTATTTTAAAATACTGAAATAAGTCTATTTAAAATCTTACAGTTACTCTGTTGCAAAACAAATAATTAGCAAACCACTATTATTTTTATTATTAGTGTATAACTTTCTGAAAAATAGAAAAGATGTCTGTTGGTAATTGTTATAGCTTTCTGTGTGGCTTAAGGACTAACTGCAGAAACTTCAATTGTACCTTCCAACATGGACCCGATGAAACAAACATCTGTTAAAGAACTTATTGCCAGTTTGTCCCCAGATACTAAGAATTTTTAAATCATTTGAATTTTCTTGTCAATGTATGAATTCTGACTATTGCCATCAATGTTTTTAGACTGTTTTTCTGCAGTGCTTTCTCAGTACATTGGGAGAATTATGGATCGTCACATTCCCATGCATGCATTACCTGAAGAAATCCAAAAGGTATGATCTTGCGTTATAAGAGTTTAACATTAGGAGTGTTTTAGTTTTAGATCATTCTAAAGTATAGGAGAGTGAATTTAGAAAACTCTGACAGAACCAATGATTAATTTAATGTTCATGTCTGTAACTTTTTGTGATTTTTTTTTCATAATGCGTTTTTCACATACATTCAGTTCTCACCCTTCACTGTGTACTAGCTGCCGTTTTATTTTGTTTCAGATAGAATCTAATTGTGTAGGCTTGGCTGGTTTGGAACTCACTACTACATAGACCATGCAGGCCTGGAATTTNGAGTGATCTGCCTTCCTTTGCCTCCTGAGTGCTGGGGTTAAAGGTGAGCACCACCATACTGGTGTTTAGATACGATTTTAATCAGTTACCAATTGGTTTTGTCCTTTGCTCTATGCAGATGGAAATTGTGGGGAGGCAAGGGGAAGCTTGTTCAGGATTTATCTCTTAGCAGTTTTGAGTGTTGGTAGCAGGCAGGCAGGAACAAAAGCAGGTAGCTCTCTGCAGTATTCAACTCTCAGGCAGGCCTTGAGTAGCAGGAGCCTTAGCTTTGGAAGTGTTAGAGTTCCTGTGTAAGCTTAGAGTACCAAGACCCTTAACCTTACAAGTATTTCGCTCTTGTGTAGACCTAGCAAGCTGGGATTCCTAAGCTCTGGATGGTGAACAGTGTTAAAGCTCCTAGGCCTGGGAACTACCTGAAGACGCCTGGCCTTAAAGGCATGACACTTTCTGAAAGTCTTCTAGTGACCAAGGCTTGCAATTCTCTGGTCCCTCACAGACTTCCATTCTTCAGCTCAAACTTCCTGTCCTCTCTGCCCTTTCCANTTCTTCTTCTTGCTCTGGCTTGGAGTGTTCAGTGGCCTCTTGTTGCTATCACCATTGTCCTAGTTGTCACTGCCCATTTGGGAGGTAGTCAATACCTCACTACCGCTCTTTTGCTACTGTTGTGGTCACATGTACAGTAGAGTGGCTTCACCCCTTTTGCAGCTGCCACTCTGGTGCTTTTACAGCTTGGACTATTGACCCTCCAGCTCTGTGCTACTTCAGCTGTTGAGCAGCTGGCTGCTCTGCTGCTTCTGTGACTCAGTGTCCTGGCTGCTCAGCCATGACTGCTGCAGTTGATCCACTCCACTGTCTCTGTTCTTGTAGNCTGTGCTACCAAATGTGGACGAGAAGACACCACTGGGAAGAAGCTGTTTCTTGAGCCCAGTGTTGCAAAATGAGGGAGGAAACACAGCTCCCCGAGTGAGCACACAGCCANTGTATATAGCCAGAGAAAAAGGTGTTTACTGGAACCGCAGCCAACCTCCCATGCAAACGGTTTTGTCTTGGCACCAAACAAGACAATGTCCCCTTTGTGCCTGTCCATAACAGACACTATGCTAGGCCACCATGGAAAATGCTCCCCGTCTCTGGCCTGGGTAGCAATAGTTGCAGGGTCATCTAGAGTTTACTTAGAAACTCTGATACAAATGGTTTGAAACAGTTCTGGCTGTGGCTGCATCTTCAGGAGCTAGAGCAGGCATCTGTGTCATTTGTTCAGGACCTCTCAGAAGTGTTCAAAGTGGCAGCTGCTGGCCCAGAGTGGTCCAGCTGGCTATCTGACCAACAGTTTTTTTAACTCAAGTCAGCCAGGGCAGCAAGGGAAAGCCTGACAGCTGCATCTAGACAATCAAATGACCACATCCCCAACATTTTTGCTAATTTATAAGAAAACATGAGTTTTTAAATGAGAAATACTGGTAGTGATTCTAATAGTACTTTAATAACATGTAGTGCCTGTATAACATCCCAAGGAAAGGTTAATTCCCCCATTTGTCTCAATTTCACTTTTAAAAGAAAGTGTGTGTGTGTATGTGTGTGTGTGTGTGTGTGTGTGTGTGTGTATAAACCACAGCAATCAGATTATACAGACACAGACACACGTTTATATCTTTATTTTGTAAGTGTTGCAGGGGTGCACATGTACCAAGGTGCATGTGTAGAGGTGCAGAGGATGACTTGTGGGAGTTGGTTCTCTTCTTCCATGTGGGTCCTGGTGATCTAACTCAGGTTGTCAAGTTTGGCAATGAGTATCTTTATTTGCTGAGCTATCTTAAAGCTTTGATTTCCTATTTATAATTCATTTAGTCTAGTTAACAAGCAATTCTTGTTTTTTATGCTGCCCTCCCTATTACTTTACATCTGCTCTCAGGCAAAGGCATTTCTTCTATATTTAGTTTTACAGTCTGTATATTGTTAATATAATAATTAAAAATCACTTCTTCAAAAATTATTGACATTAATTGTATTAACATAAATTTATTGACATAAATTACAACCTTATACCTTAGCTGTCCCTATTGATACAGTTTCTTTAGCAAGTGTAGCATCAACCCCCGCCCCCCAATCCTGCTAGGAATTGAACGTAGGACCTCAAGCATGTCTGTAATAGAGCTGTACCCCAGCCTTACAGCCAGCTCTTCATTAACTTGTGATTTATCACTCTCCATTGAAAACCATGCTCAGATTCAGATGGGCTTTTGCCACTGTTCTGGCTGCCGCGGATGTTAACATTAATCACAGCATCGATTTGACTTGGTGCTGTCCTTGCTGCCCACCGTCCAGATTTATGGAAATTTTAAAGGAANTGTAGTTACCAGAAGAGATCCTTTAAATCACTGCATGCAATTCTCTTTACCTTGGAAGTTAACTGTTAAATGCTAAGCATATAGGAAGCTCAACTATGCTGATACTTCAGAAATGGTTCTTCCATGGGTTTGAACAAATGCAACGTCNTCTTCTCACTTGAACTGTGTTCCTTTCATGAAATAGCTTGAGTGTGAGACAAAGATGAAAAGAAATNGTAAAACAAAACAAAAAAACCTAAAAGCAAAAACCCATATTTCAGATCCTAATCACTTATCGGAAAGAAAANGAAGAAGCATTAAACATCTACCAGANAGTGTTTTGATTTAAGTTGCATATAAGATAATGCCCAGGAGGCCAGAGGTGGTTCAGCTGGTATAGGTACCTGCTGCCAAACTTGGTGATCTCNGTTGGACCTCTGGGACCCATGATGGAAAGACAGCTGACTCCTGCAAGTTGTCCTTGTGAGAGTGGAGAATTAAGGACCAGGATCCCTGGGCACTGGAGATCATCAAAGGGGGAGTTTTGTGTAGAAGATGTGTACCTAGAGTTGGTTCCCGAAAGCTGAGTTTCCCTATAGACTTAGAGTTGGGGAGTACTTTTGTCATATTGAAGTAGTTAGAAGTAAGGATGGCATAGCCTGGCAATGCAGAGAAGTAGGGATAGCAAGAGAGGCTCAGCTGTCTAAGCCAGGGACAAGTATACTAGTTATAGCCTTATCCTGCCCAGTATTTAGAAGGGAAAGTATAACTTTGTCCCTTTTTTCAGACCTAAGTTAGATACACTTACATAAAAAATACTTTTATACCCATTAATGTCATGTGCTCTTCTGGTGGTTTGACTATAAAGCAACCAAAATGTGTATGGACATCCCCAAACTTAGAAAGTCTTCAAAAATAAGCTTTTCTTTTCTGAAACTTTTCACCTATGTGTTATCTGCATTGTCCATATTTATTTAATTACCTAATCATCTGTGTATTCTGTGTTGCCTACTTGCATATGTCATTCTATACAGAATCATGTTAAAAATATGGAAGTTTTCAAGTGCTTATATTATCATAGAAATGTAAATTTTACATTATGAATTTCTGTTTCATGCATGCACTTACTAAGATGTTGTATAGGATCACATTTAGGCTAGGTATTTAACATAGGTGTAAAACATGAATGGATATTGTATTTAGACTTGGGTCTTAGTTCAGAAATCTCATTTTATATATGCATACAATCCAAAGTCTGAGAAAATCTAAAATCTGAACCACTTGTGTTCATAATCACTTCACTTGTGGATAATTATCATGTATNATTTGTATTGATAATAGTAATAATTCAAATTAGAATAGATTCATTTTTATGATGGAGAAAAAGACTTTTTTCATAATGGCTTAGAAAATGTGCTCCACTTTTCTTTTTTCTTTCTTTCTTTTTTTTGGAGGAAAAAAGACTTGAGGTGGATGAATCAGTGTATAGTGACAGAGATGTCTTTCAAAGCCTGCTTTTTTTTTTTTCATTCTTTCTTGTCTCTTAACTTTTTTGTATTACTTTATAGACTGGTTCTTCTTCCTAAAGAAGCCCCTGCTGTGTTTTCTTTATTTTCTTTTTCTGTATATAGGCAAGGAGGGCTAGTGCAGAAATCAGAGAGGAGAGGCGAGAGAACCCTTTCTTCTTTCTCTCTGTACTTTTGCTGTGTGATATGATAATGAATGTTCAATGCATTAGAATGTGAAAATGGCTATCTTCACTGTACCATTAATAGCAAATGAGCAGTGCTAGAGAAAGGACACTTGGAGGAAATGAAAAAGAGATGAGAGAGATGGCCATCAAAGAGAGAAATGGAGAAGAATGATGATGCTCATAAGCTGGAGCTGGAGTCTATTGCCTGCTTAGAGGCCAAGATTGTCTGCTTTTGTTGGGCTCTTCTCCTCAGGGAACTTTGGGAAGAAGGAAGAAGATAATCTTTGACTTTCATTTCCTGGTTCTTTTTTATCACAGTTTCTAGCTGAGCACAGAGCATTTCTCANACTTCCATCTCCTTAAGTGACAGAACATGTACAAGAGGCCCATGGGGCATCTATGTCCCATTTGTTTTTTGCTGGACTCTACAGTTCCTTCTGTGTGCACTTAACACCATCTCTGAATCTAGTATTTCTCTGGGCTGAGCAGATTCCTCCCTGTCTCTGACCTTAGATAACCAGCAGTGTTGCTAGAAGCTTCAGCCAGTATCTGCAAGTAGAATGCAGCATTCTTTTCCAGTTTGCATTGAAAACAGCACTTAGGGATCAGCAAAGTAATAATTGTGTATCTCCTCCTCTTGTGAGTGTCAACTCATTTTATGGACTTATTGTGTCCTCATGTTAGAAAAATAAACAAATTTCTTTTGCTTTCTTTGCTAGGGGATGTGGGTAAGTCAAAAGCAACCGAGTAGTGCAAAGTCAATCCACACAGAGAAAGCTAATCCCTTGTTTTTAAAACGGTGATGAAATGAAGACATTACAAGGTTTTAGCTTCAGGAGATCTCTGTTACCACTGGACACAAAGTGAAGACATCAGGGTTATTTATTTTGTAAAACAGAAGTGGCAGTGCAGGGGCTGGAGAGCACGCTGTTCTTTNGGGATAACAGTCCTGTCCCCCAGCACTAACAGCTCACTTTGTTCTATTTCAGCAAAGTCATTTTAGTACTTTGGAACTTTGAAATTTATTCAAAATAACAGTTTTATATTTCCAAGCACAGGTTGTCATTGCCAGAGAAAATAAACTTAATTTTTCAGGTCATTTTGGGCCACTGCGGCTAGGTTCAGATTTTGTATTGAGTTAGAGCAGAGAATAAAAGAAAGTGGTCTTAGAAATGTTAGATCTAGGATCTTGGAAAGTAGTGGTGANTTTGTGTGTGTGGGTGGGGGGGGAGGTAGTTTAAAATTCTTGTAGTTTTGACATCTTATGATGAAAACTGTAATTTATGGAAACACTATTTACTTAATGCTNTGATCCAAAGTAACTCATTAGTAAAAATATTTTAAAACATTCTATCTTGAAAAATCTTNATTTTTCTATTTGTGGTAAATCCTTTTGCTGACTGCCTAATGAAGGTTCTAAAGTTTACTAATAGAAAGAGAGCTATTGAAGACAAAGAGTTTGCCACCATGTGTAGGTAGTCACAATGTGGCATGTATAATTTTTATAGCATGAATCCAACATATTTATTTATTTATTGCTGAATTAAAATGTCTTTATAGTGAGCTGGTGCTTTAATTTAGTTTAAATCAGATTTATTTATTTTATGATTTTAAAATTAAACTTACATGCAATTTTAAGAAGTATTATGGAGAGGTTTCATGGGGTAACATTTGATGGACTAAAGTATGATGTCATAATCAGGAGATTCCCAGTTGNTGCAATCAAAATTCNGAGCAGTGATTGCTCACATTGTCTTTTAAAAACTGTATTCACCTTAGCTTTTCCATTTCTCTTTCCTCCCTCCATGCCATGACTCCTGGTAACTANTGATTTGATCTTCAACAATTTTGTTATTTCAAGAATGTTACATAAATAGAAATCACATAGTGTACAACATTTGGGTGTTATTTTTTTTTTCTAGGCAATATTTCAGAATTTATTTCAGGTGGTTGCTTGTATCACGAGTTTCTCATTTTTAATTTTTAATTTATTAATTTATTAATTTTGTTTGTTTTTAAGACAGGGTTTCTCTTTATAGCCCTAGCTGTCCTGAGACCTTGCTCTGTAGACCAGGCTAGCATTGAACTCACAGAGCCTGCCTCTGCTCCCTAGTGCTGTGATTAAAAGTGTGCACCACCACTACCCAACAAATTTCTTCAGTTTTATTACTNGATAATAATCTATGTTGTGAATGTACCAGTTCATTTAATCATTCACTTGTTGAACTGTATATGTATTGTTCCCAAATTTTGGCTAACACATACAAGGCATTTACATGAACATGTGTTTTTACTTTTGTGATATGAATACCCAAGGATGTATGGTAGGTTTAGTTTTTAAGANATNATAAGTTGTTTCTCAGAGTGGATATACAATTTTATACTCTTATCCACTTCCCTGAGTGATCTACTTTTCCACATCTTTCTCAGCATTTGAGAATGTCAGTAGGTGTAGTGATCCCACTGGGGATTTAATTTGTTTATTTTTTTAAAATCTAGTAATATGGAATATCATGTNCTCATTTGGTATTTGGTTAGTGTTAACTGCCATTTTAATAGAATGTAGAATTANATGGAGGTGGACTTCTGAGTATGCTCGAAGGGNGATATCTTGATTACAGTTGAGGTGGGAAGACATGCCCACTGTGGGTGGCACCATTCCCTTGCTGGGATCCTGGACTATATAGAGAAGGAGATCTGACTAGCAGCTGTGTTCAACACTCTCTGCTTCCTGATGGTAACCAGAAGCTTCAGGCTTCTGCCTCNTTAACACGCCTGCCATGATGCATTGTATTGTTGAACTATGAGCCAGAGTAAACTCTTCTTCCTATAAGTTGCTTTTCTCAGAGTATTTTATCATGGTAACAGAAAAAGGAATTACCAGTATCTATGTGTCCTTTTAGGTCACATGTTTCTTTGTGTTCTTTGCTCATCTTCTAATTGTTGTTTGTAAATTGTTGAGTTTTCAGAATTCTTTTTTTTTTCTTTTGGTTTTTTGAGACAGGATTTCTTTGTGTAGCCCTGACTGTCCTGGAACTAACTCTGTAGACTAGGCTGGCCTCAATTAAAGGCATGAGCCATCACTGCCCTGCCAGTTTAGAATTATTTATATAATTTAGCTGCTGACAGTGCATATGGTCTGAGAATATTTTCTCCTGATGTGTAGCTTGTGATTTTAATTATTTTCACAGGTTTGGGTTTTTT
>LZPO01035155.1:0-16899 GCA_001675575.1 Neotoma lepida
CTGGAACTGTCTGCCTGCCTCTGTCTCCCAAGCGCTGGGATTAAAGGTGTGAGGCACCACCACTCAGCTTAACTGAATTTTTAAAAACATCAATCTCATGGATGTTTTCCCCCATTTAATTCATTCAACTACCATGTTGTTAAGATTTTACTCGAAGTACCCTTTTTTCTCTTAGAAGAGCCAGTTCCCTAGGTGAGTGGCCTATGCATTGCACAGGGCCACCTATACAGAAGGTCTTCACATTTGATTTACTGCTCTGCTTAATTCTGACCTTGTGTGTTAAGAGAANTATGATGAGACAAATCAGTGTACACATGAGCAGAGAAGATGGGAGCATGTTCACCACTGTAGCCAGATAAATCCTTTTCGCCCACTGGTACTCGAATAACCAGTCAGAGGCTTAATATTAATTACAAACTGTTTTGTCTATGGCCCAGACTTATTACTAACTAGCTCACTCATCTTAAATTAACACATTTCTATTAATCTATATTTTGCCATGTGGCCAGGGCATTACCTGTCGGCTGGCTTGTTGCTCCTTGGGCAGTGGGCTGGCATCTGCTCTGACTCCACCCTTCATCTCTGTCTTCAGTTTGAATGTACTGCCTAACCTTATTCTGTCTTGCCATTGGCCAAACAGCTTTATCAACCAATGAGAGCAACATATATTCACAGCATACAGAAAGACCATCCCACAGCACACCACTCCTTTGGCTCCTCTGTTGCTTCATTTGTGCTATATAACTGGAATCAAATTCAAGTATTCAAGGGCTCCACAAATACCAACTGAAGGATACCTACCACATGGAGATAACATGATTGCTTCTAACCTTAACACAGAAGCAATCAAATGATGGCCTGCTACTGTTGGATTTCCCTTGAATTGTTATACATTTTTAAGTGCTCAAGTGAAATAAAATAACTGAAGATTCAAATTATCTCCTAAGTTATGGATAATATGACAGTCACATCATCATTAAAGTTACACATACAGAAATTTTTTTAGCCACTCTGTATGTTATACGGTTGGCTTTGAAGCTGCAAAAAATGAGTGATGCTGTTTTAAACATTTTTCCATTGAAAGTGGACAGGCATGGTGGTGCCTGCCTGATGCTGGCATTGGGAAAAGGGGGGCAGAACAAGTGCAAAGTTGAGGCCAGCCTGGGTTATACAGACCCTGCACATAATCTATGATTGTCAGCTTGTTTGAAAACCATGGAATACACTACTAGCAAGAAGCTCTGTGTTCCCAAATACACTGCGGCACTTCCATTTCAGTATCTGAACTATTAAAAAATGTGGATGCAGCCAGCCTGCCACAATCCCTGATGACTAATTCTTCTTAGATTTCCTGACAGTATGTAAGTTGTAGGAGGAGGAAGACGGTGGTAGTTTCAATGTAATTGGCCCCAAAAGCTCATAAGGAGTGGCACTATTAGGAGGTGTGGCCTTGAAGTAGGTGTGGACTTGTTGGAGGACGTGTGTCACTGTGGGGGGTGGGATTTGAGTTCCCCTTTGCTGTAGCTACTCCCAGTGTCACAAACCACTTCCTGTTGTCTTCTGATCAAGATGCAGCCAGCACCATGTCTGCCTACACACCACCATGCCCCCTGCCATGATGATAATGGACTGAACCTCTGAACTATAAGTGAGCCACATCAATTACATGTTTTCTTTGTAAGAGTTGCTGTGGTCATGGTGTCTCTTCACAGCAATAGAAACCCTAAGACAAAGACTGAAGACTCCGCCCCCTCTCTGAGTATCATTATAGTGAACAACAACAAAATTTTTCAAGTATTTTTATTCTTTTTGTGTGCATAGGTGCCTATGGAGGCCAGAGAGCACTTTGGGTCCCCTGGAGTTGGAGTTACAGATGGCTATGATACGCTTCATGTGGGTGCTAGAAAGCGAATTTGGGTCCTCTGCATGAGTAGTGCATCCCCTCAACTGCTGAACCACCTTTCCAGATCCCAACACAAGAATTTAAAATTTTCAGTAAATACTCAAAGTGATGTCAGAGAAGAACAGGTAGAGAACGGTAGGGACTTCTACCTCCCATCCAATAACAGAAAAGAGAAGCCCTAGAATGATTAGTAGGCAGAGGCAGCACAAAAAGAATCCTGGACAGCCACTGGTAGAAAGATCAAGAAAGAATAAATTAGCCAATGGTAAAGGGAGTGTGCAGTCTCCCACCTCCTCCGAACTCTTTATTCTTCTACCTCGGGAATATCAGTACAAAAATTCCAGCCATTAAGAACGTTGGGGTTAATGGGTAACTCCTGCCCACTGCCAGGACTGTGGAGGAAGGAATCAGATATTCCTAACTGAAAATCAGAGTAAGTTCTTTACAGAAATTCTGTTATATGCCTAATATTTAACACAAGATAAACCTGTGGAGTGGCTCAGTGTCTAATTCACCGTGTTTCTTCTGGATTACAGGATGCTTACTTACAAAGGCCTCTTGGCACCCCACACTGTTCTAGGCAGGCTACTGCTTAGACCAGAGGTAGCTGGGAGAGACAGCTCTCAACTGTGAATAAGCAAAACAGCTGGAAATTCTTGTGAACATAGTGGCTTTATCTGCAAATCAATTCAATACAATACAGCAATAAAATACAGCAGGGGTCAATCTCTTTTAAAAGATAGTTTTGGCAAATGTAGAAATATTAATACAAAGCTGGAAACAAACCTCCTTATAGGAAAATGATCAGGAACATGGGATTTTATAGTGAATTAAAAAGAGAAATGACTCAAGTGAGATGTGTTTGTGGTATAGGTCATAAAGAACACAAGACTGTGTCTCTGAAAGTGTCTTCTCAAAACATACAGCCTAAAAAGCTAAGGCATCAACATTATACATTAACAGTATGAAAAGGTTTGCATGCAATGCTGTCCAAAAACATTTCTACGACAGAAATGCTCCCCATCTCTGTATTATCCAGTATGGAATCCACTATCACGTGCATACAAGAAATGTGGCTAATGCAACTGAGGGAATAAAATTTTCATAACTGAGGTGGTCACATGATTAGTTGTTACTGATGTTTTATGAGTTGAGCCACAGGTTTATTTGGGAGGACCTCTCTAGTTACTGCTATAAGGATTGGGTATATACATCAAAACAAAACAAAACAAAAACCTCTAGACACATCTGAAAGTCTGAGCTGGTTTTGGAGATGGAGTTGGCACAACCCACAGAGGAAAGGACTCCTGGGGAGAATTCAGTATGGTCTTCCCAACTCCTGGCCTAAGGCTTTGGTTCCTCAGGAGAATGGCTACAGTCACAAATTTCTGAGGATGGAGCCACCCCAGGGCACGTGTGTGTTGATATCACTGCTGTGAGGCTGATGGGATGCTTATTTTCGGACAGGGTTTCCAGAGCCAGAGGAAGATTTAGGGGTAGGAGGAGCTAAGAGTCCGGGTCCTTTCTGGCCACTGGCAGGCTGCACAGGCCCTTTCTTTTTTGGGATTAAGATCTTGTTCTTGCTCTTGAACACTTTGCTGGGGTCCAGCTTGTTCACAAAGGAGTCGGTCTCTTCTGTGAGCAGGCTTGTGTTGTAGGTGATGGGTTTGTACATACTGAACCATTGCTGTAAAGCAGAAGTGAGAAAGAGTCAAAGTCTGAAGGAGAAATGGGCCAAGACCGGGGCATATAGGACAAACATTACAAACTGACCATCACTAACCCACATTTTTTTTTGAATGTCAACTGGAAAAGTATATGTGATTATTTTAAAATTCAAAAAGCTATGAAATCTAAAACATTTCTGGTCTACACATGCAGTGATGTAATACTGAATTTATATACATTTTTTTGAAAAACTATGAGCTCTTCATTTAACAGTAAGTGGTGAGAGACCCCACCAACTCTTGGTCAAGCACATACAGTGCTTTTCAAGGCCTCCAAAATAAATGTAGTTTGAGAACTAGTGAGCCCACCAAGGGACAGTGTCCTTCTGCTTGCTGTCAAAGCAGTTGGTGCCCACCATGGATATTCCAGTAGCACCATCCCTCCAAGTGGTGTGATAGAGGTCAGTGCAGAACTCTCTCATGGGAAGCTGTGTGCTGGTACTCTACACCTGCAGCTGCAGGTCAGTGCAGAACTCTCTCATGGGAAGCTGTGTGTTGGTACTCTGTACCTGCAGCTGCTCAGAAAGCTATGGAAAAAAGGACAGCCACATTTTTTTCTTTTGTGTCGCTGTTTGATCAGAACACTTCATAGCATTGATTACATGGAAGCTGTTCTTATGAAAAATGTGAGAAAAATGAGGCCATATCTAGTAAAGCTGCAGTGGAATGCAGTCTCTAATCTTTTGCTAATTAAGTGTTATAAGTAATCATTATGATTTTTCTTTAGACCTTTTAGTGAAAAGCTCTAGTGACCACTTGGTGTCTTCAAGGCAGGCTGCATAAACCTGGCATCTGTTTGAAATGATACCCAGATCTGTGATATACAGAAGATAGCTCTATGCGCACTGGTATGGAAAGAGCTCTACGACGGAGTGCTAAGTGAAAAAAATAAAAGTGCAGAATTGCTACATTTGTGTTAGCAAAAAGATACAAAACCCATGCATTAATGCTTTACATATAACGAGTCTCTCAAGGAAGACTCACATACTGACAATTGTGCCTGCCAGTGGGGATGTATATGGGGAGCAGAGGGGAATTAGAAACTTGTCAATCCTTTTAAGTGTTTGTATTGTCAATTAAAAAACAATTGTCTGGACCCAAGCCCTCAGCGACATTTAATTAAAAATTACACCCCAGTTGATCCTGATTATTTAATTAGATCCAAATCATGTGAGGTTATGAGCCTACACTGGAATCACTAGTCCTTTGAACCCAATGAAAATATGGGTTCCACCCCTTGGTCTATTACTGCAGATGGGAAATTTGGAATGTAACATTTTCACAGGAGATTCTTGATACTCATCAGATCTTGGGATGGCAGGAGTTCTCTCCTTACCTTGGCCTGTGGGCTAATGCCATAGCTGGTGAAGGCATATTGCCACTGGGGCAGACCCAGGTGGGTGATGAGCAGGCGGTAATAGGCAGTAAAGGTATCTGTGAGAAAATGCCAGTATAATGCTCTGTCCAGGAACCAGATCTCAGTGTCATGAGCTAATCCTAAACAGCACAAGAGGAAAGGGACAGCTTAATGTTTTCCCTTTTAACTAAAATGTCAATACACATTGACAGTTAAGAGAAATCCATAGTAGAAAGGTTTTAAAACAGAACATAAAACTCGTCCCCCTCTAGCCTCCCAGTTCTGCTCTACATGTTTATTTGATNCTCATAGATTCCTGATTAATCCCACAATGGATCTTTCTGTTGGCTGTGACCATGAGGCATTTCATTAAGGCCATCTTAGCAGACGCTTCTGTTCTCTGTGGACTCAGCACTCCCTCCTCCTTTTTGATGGAAAGAAACTCTGAATGGATCCATCTTTTACAAAGAGGTCTCTAATCAAAAGTGCTAGGAAAACACACAACAAAAAAACCAATGTAAAGGAGTCTAGACCAGTGGTTCTCAACCTTCCTAATGCTGTCGCCCTTTAATACAGTTCCTCAGGTTGTGGTGACCCCAACCATAAAATTATTTTTGTTGCTACTGTTATGAATCGTAAGTATCTGTGTTTTCCAATGGTCTTAGGTGACCCCTGTGTGGTGATATACTATGTACCCCAATAAAGCTTACCTGGGGATCAGAGGACAGAGCCAGCCACTAGATTAGACATAGAGGTCAGACAGTGGTGCACACACCCTTAATCCTATCACTTGGGAGGCAGAGATCCGTCTGGAACTCTGAGTTCAAGGCCACACTGGAAACAGAGCGAGGCAGTGGTGGCACACACCTTTAATCCCAGTACTGGGAAGCACACATGCCTTTAATGCCAGGAAGTGATGTCTGGGTAGAGAAAGGTATATAAGGTATGAGCCAACAGGAACTCACTCTCGTTAGGCTGTGGATTTCTTAGAGGTAAGCTAGTGGCTGGCTGTTCTGCTTCTATGATCTTTCAGCTTTCACCCCAATATTTGGCTCTGGGTTTTTTATTATAAGACCTTTTAAGATTTGTGTTACATCCCTGTGAAAGGGTCATTTGACTCCCAGAGAGGTTGGGACCCACAGTGAGAACCACTGGTCTATACCACCTTACTCCTACAATCCTGCTTGCATGATATCCTATCCTAGGTCAGCTAACTCAGGCACTATTATGTCAGTTCCTATTTTATATCTGTGTGACCTTCCACTTCTGTCACCTTTAGCCTATTCTGACTGATCAGCTTTCTAGATAGCTGTAACATCTCCCCCTAGGTGTTTCCCATTTGCTCTCTTCCTTCTCCAAAACTACCTGCCCATTTTCATTTGAATCCTGCCACTCTCCTAAACAGCCTTCAACAACTCTTTAGTCTTCTACAATTGTCCAGACCTTTTTGCTTGGCTTTCCAAGCTCTGCATGAGAGGAAGTGGCTGGCATTCAGACTCCACCTCCTTCGAATGAGATGAGCTTAGGCAAACCACTTAAGCTCATTAAGAGAGAACTGTCATTACCACAAATCAGTTGAACTTTTTCATGATCAAAGGCTTTTAGCAGTTGTCCCTCTGCCTGGTTGCCCCTTTCACTCCTTCCTCATACCTAATTCCAATCATCCTTTACAATGCAGCTCCAAGTCTTTTGCTACAACAGCTTTACCTGGAAACAATTTCTTCTCTCCAGAGGTCACTTCTAATGTTTATGCCTCTTCACACCACCAGAAAGAGGTAAGAAGAGCACTTAACTGTGCTCAGCTTAGATTCAGTCCCTAGGCCTAAACTGCTATCACGGAGCAGGTGGTGGTTTCTGTTTAGGTGTGCACAGTCTCTCAGTAACTATCATTTAGCCCCCCTTTCTCTTGGTTTTCAATGTGGAAACTTGAGGTCTAGTAATTCAGGTTTCTATTGCTCTTAACTGGCCTATGTATAAAAGTATAAAAGGTAGGTAACATATTTCCTGAATGCTTATCTAATAATGGCCCTATGACCAGAAGGACTAGTTCTTGAAGCTTTTCTCGTCTGTCCCACTGACTGTTCACAGTGATTCACACAAGGAGATGGAATACAGAAATTAGCCCAGTGGGGAATGCTCAGACAGGACAGAGGGGCTGAGTCTTGGCACAAAGAAGAGACCTGGAAGCATCTCAGAGAGCTTTTTGTTCACTGATGGCTGACAGGCAAGTTCAAGAAGACCACATCCATACTATAGGATCGTATTTTGGAAATGATCTTTACCAGGTTTCCCGTGTTTGTAGACGAGGCAAACCTTCCCATTACCATTGCACGAATCTAGCTCAAATATCACACTTCGACAGTCAAAGTGAGGCTTCTCTTGCTGGTCTTCATTGTCTGTAAACCCAAAAATCAGTAGTAACGTTCAAACAAACACAATTCAGACACAGCACTATACTACACAGCACTATATATAGCTTTGCAAAGATGAAAAAATGGTGAAGGATTCTGTACTCTAAATGCCCGAGATTCATTGACAGGTCAGGCCTTCTTATCACCAACAGAAACTGACAGGCAATCTGGGGGAACATGGCATTAGGAAAGGACACTCAACTTCTTGAGAATGGAGCCATATAAAAGCAGAACAATATGAATGTTAGGGTGCTGATGGAAGCCTCTTCCTTTTCCTAGGCTTACTGTATTAAGAATGGGACCAATGGTCTATGGGGGTAGATGAATCATAATTTATTTCCTCCTCTCCCCCACTTATATGTACTCATCTTAATACCTTCTAATGATAATCCAAAATGTGTGTCAGTTCTGGANTTGTTCTAATTAATCTATTTTTCCCCACTAATACTGTATTTTCCTGACTGGTAATCTTTGATTAAGTCCCAGAAATTGTTAGCCTTGCACTGTTGAGTGCTAAATGTTTTCTACTTCTATGAATATTCTTGAGCTTTGTTCTTGGATACAGTTCAATTACTTAGAAACAAATACTTTGGGCTTACTTTTAGGATTTCTCAGGAAGCTGGGTCTGGTGATATAAGCCTATAATACTAGCACTTGCAGGGGGTGGAGGCAGAGGACTAGGAGGTCAGGGTCACCCTCAGCTACACAGCAAGTTCAAGGACAAGTTCAAGCCTAGGTTACATGAGACCCTGCCAGAAAAGAGAAGACATGAAGAAGTTAGAAGAATCAGCGGGATCGTCCTCTGCCTTTACCAGAGGCATATCGTTAGTGTTTGGATGCTGTTCCAAGTCTGCAGCATCAGTCATTAGCTCCTCCCTGAAGCTAGCTTCCCCTTGGTATTAGGTCCATCAACAGAAGCACACTGTCTTAGAGTCTGTGCCTAAAGCAACACTGGGGAGAAACCCCCGAGTTCTTCATGTTGTTTATAATTTAGGTTGGTTCTTGTTCATGGGTTGAGTTTCTTCCGGTGTCTACATAGTTTTTAGTAAAATTGACTTTCTGAAAACTTACTTATTAAAAAAAAATCCAAGGCCTTGGGTAATATCACCTCCTTTTTTATATAAACGCCTTTTAAGGGTATAACTCACCTACCATACCACTTAATTAAAATATAGAAGTCATAGCTTTTAGTATATTTTTACAAAGTTATGCCATAATCACCATAATTAATTTTACAATTTTTTTCTGGAGTGAATTTTTGTTTGTATCTGCTAGGATACTATACTTAAATTATAAATCTAGGATCAGCCCTTCCTTTCCTGCCACATTGCTATGTTCCAGCCCTCAATCCAGTGGACAATTATAAGCAATGCCTTCGAGGAGACCAGGTACGTAGTCCACAGACCTCCCCCACTTACTCTATTATCCCAGATCCAATCCTCAGGGTTGCCCCTAGAGCTGCAAAAGAACACCAGCTGCATGCCCCGCCCCCATGTCAATGCTTCCTGTGGACCCTCAGACCATCTCCTCCTGACCTCCCAGTCCCCCCTGAACACACCAGCTGAGCAGCCCAGTAAAACAGGCAACACTTAGCCAACACACTCTCTGAAAATCCAGAGAGGAAATAGAAACCAAGGAACAAAACTCCTACCCAACCGAGACAAACCCAGAAATCAGCACCTAGACCTATAATCACCCCAAACCCAGATGCCTAGACACTTATAAGAACACAATCAGTAATGACCAGGGCAATATGTCACCACCATAGCCTTGCTATCCTGCCACAGCAAGCCGTGAATATTCCAACACAGCCGAAGCACAAGAAATGACCTTAAAACCAACTATATGGAGATGATAGAGGTCCCAAAAGAGGAAATGAAAAAAAAATTCCATGAAGAAATCTAGGAAAATGGAAACAAACAATTGGAGGGAATGAATAAATCCCTCAAAGAAAGCCAAGGTGTGTGTGTGTGGGACAATTGAAGGAAACCAATAAAACTGTTCAAGACCTGAAAATGGAAATAGAAGCAATAAAGAAAACACAAACTGAGGAATCCTGGAAATGAAAAATTTAGGCATGCAAACAGGAACTCCAGAGGCAAGCTTCACCAACAGAATAAAGAGATAGAAGACAGAATCCTAGGTACTGAAGATAGAATAGAAAATTCCTGACACAAAACATTCAGGAAATTTGAGACACTATAAAAAGACCAAACCTACAAATAATAGGAATAGAGGAAGGAGAAGAATACCAGCTCAAACGCCCAGAAAATAGTTTCTACAAAATTATAGAAGAAAAATTTCCTAACCCAGAGAAGGAGATNTCTATAAAGGTACAAGAAGCATACAGAATACCAGATAGGTTGGACCAGAAATAAAAGTCTCCTCACTACATAATAATCAAAACACTAAATATACAGAACAAAGAAAGACTATTAAAAGCTGCAAGAGAAAAAGACCAAGTAACATATAAAGACAGACCTATTAGGAAATTACACCTGACTTCTTAATGGTACTGCAGACTCTAAGAGACTACAGATACCAGCCCAGATTACTACACCCAGAAAAACTTTCAATTACCATAAAAAAAAAAAAAACCAAGATATTCCATGATAAAGTCAAATTTAAACAATATCTATCTACAAATCCAGCCTTACAGAAGTTGTAGAAGGAAAAATCCAAACCAAGGAGGTTAATTACACACATGAAAATGCAGGAAATAAATAATTTCACATCAGCAAAACCAAAAGAAGGGAAGCATGCATACAAACACACACACACACACACACACACACACACACACACACACACCACCAACAACAAAATAACAGGAATTAACAGTCATTGTTCATTGATATTCCTCAATATCAATGGCCTCAATTCCCCAACAAAAAGACACAGATTAACAGAATGGATATGAAAACAGAACCTATTCTTTTGCTGCATACAAGAAACACCTCAACATCAAAGATAAACATTGTCTCAAGATAAATGGCTGGAAAAAAGATATTCTAAGTAAACAAACCTAAGAATCAAGCTGGTATAGCAATTTTAATATCTAACAAAATAGACTTCAAACCAAAATTAATCAAAAGAGATGGGGAAGGACACTACATATTCATCAAAGGAAAGATTCACCAAGATGACATTTCAATTCTTACTGTCTATGCACCAAACACAAGGGTACCCCTCTTTATAAAAGAAAAACTACTATAGCTTAAATCACACATTGACCCTTACACACTGATAGTAGGAGACTTCAATACTCCATTTTCATCAATGACAGAGAACTAAACAGAGAAAAGCTAGAGCTAACTGATGTTATAAAACAAATGAACCTAACATAACTACAGAACATTTCACTCAAACACAAAAAAAAAACACTCACCCTCTTAGCACCTCATGGGACCTTCTCCAAAACTGACCACATACTAGGACACAAAGGCAAGTTTCAACAGATTCATGGAAACTAAACAACTCTCTACTCAACGAGAAACAGGTCAAGACAGAAATAAAGAAATTAAAGATTTTCTAGAATTCAGTGAAAAGAATACACAAAATATCCAAACTTATGGGACACAATGAAAGTGGCATTAAAAGTTCATAGCACAAAGTGGCTACATAAAAAAAAGATTGATTGGAGATATCACACCAGCAATCTAAAAGCACACCAGAAAGCTCTAGAACAAAAAGAAGTAAGTACACCCAAGATGAGTAGATGTCAAGAAATTATCAAATAGAGGACTGAAATCAATAAAATAGAAACAAAGAGAATAATACAAAGAATCAATGAAACAAAGTTTTTTTTTTTTGAGAAAAATCAACAAGACAGACAAACTCTAATCCAAACTAACTAAAAGACAGAGAGAATGTCCAAATTAATAAAATCAGAAATGAAAAGGGGGACATAATAGACACTGAGGAAATCCAGAGAATCATAAGGACATACTTAAAAAACTTGCACTCCACCAAATTGGAAAATATAAAAGAAATGGATAACTTGATAGGTATCACTTATCAAAGTTAAATCAAGATCAGATAAACAACTTCAACAGATTTATAACCCCTAGTGAAATAGAAGTCATTAAAAGTCTCCCAAGCAAAAAAGTCCAGGTTCAGATGGTTTTAGTGCAGAATTCTAACAGACTTTCAAAGAAGAGTGAACACCAATACTCCTCAAGTTATTCCACAAAATAGAAACAGAAGGAATAGAATTCATTTTTATGAAGCCACAGTCACCCTGACACCCAAACCACATAAAGACCCAACAAAGAGAATTACAGAACATTTTCCCTAAACATAGATGCAAAAATACTCAATAAAATACTTGTACACCAAATCCAAGAACACATCAAAAAGATCATCCACCATGATCAAGTGGTGGCTTCATCAAGATCTGGCTTCATCCCAGAGATGCAGGGATGGTTCAACATACAAAAATCTGTCAATGTAATCTACCAGATAAATAAACTGAAAGAAAAAAAACCCCACAAACTCATTTCATCAGGTGCTGAAAAAGCCTTTGACAAAATCCAACACCCCTTCATAACAAAATCCAACACCCCTTCATAAAGTTTTGGAGAGATTAGGGATACAAGGGACATGTAAACATAATAAAGGCAATTTGGAGCAAGCCTACAACCAACATCAAATTAAATGGAGACAAACTCAAAGCAATTCCACTAAAATCAGGAACAAGACAAGGCTGTCTACTCTGTATCTATTCAATATAATACTTGAAATTTTAGCTAGAGCAATAAGGAGGAGATCAAGGGGATACAAACTGGAAAGGAAGACGTCAAAATATCTTTATCTGCAGATGATATGATAGTATACATAAATGACCCTAAAAATTCTACTACGGAACTCCTATAGCTGATAAACACTTTCAGCACAGTGGCTGGATACAAGATTAACTGGAAAAAAAATCAGTAGCCCTTCTATATACAGTCATAATAAATAAAATACAAATTTCATTGAAAAAACCTAGGGTCAATTTAGTATAATATTGGGGTTTAACATTTTCTGTGAACTCCGGCTGCTTCGATCTACAGATGAACTCACACTTGAGCTTCAATCCATGTGAAGAGATGTTTCTTTTAGTTCATGCTGTCTCCTTGGGTACAGCATTTTGCAGTGCCAACCCAAATAGTAGGGTGGTTTTTATGGGGACCATCTTTCACAGGCTCTGGAATCCATTTTACCCTTCGGCTCAATGATGGGTCACACGGTCAGTTTTTCAGCTGCACACTTCCTCTTGTGAATAAGGACAGTGCACCCTGGGCAAAAGCCGTTCTTCACTGTAAGTGTTCCCTGGATTCTCTAGCTTCTTAAGGATGTTGCTCTGATGTTCTACTTCATCAGGTTCTCTTAGATGTTTCTAGGTAGATGATTTTTAAATCTTGTCCCACTTTGCAGTCTTTGGCAGGAAGGCTGCTCTCAATCACCCATTTGCCATTACCTCAAGAGGAAATATCTTTATCAGTTTAAGTGTGCTCCTAAAAAGCAGGATGCAGGTATGCTCTGTTTTTTTATTTCAACCCAGGTAGTATTTTTTCAAAAGGGAGATTTAATTCAGTATCACTTATTACAGTAATTGATCTATTTAATTTTATTCCATTACATTTCTCATTTTATGTNTTCTTTTTTTTCCTCTTCCTTTACTGTGTCACAGTGGTTGAAGTCACTGTCCACCCCTAATTAGAGCTGGTACGTCACGAAGGGGTTGGCAGCTCATGCTTGTGTCTGAAGTAAAAACTATCACAAAGGCTTCCTCAAAGTCAAAGGTGTTCTTTTGCCATCTACATGCATCTCATAATGCTTTATTTGCATACCCTATTCATTTTACATATATTACATTTTTCTGTATTAAATTTTCTCATAAATTCTTTAAGACTGCAAAAATTCAATAGACAATTTCAATGGCTGTCTCCACCAATGGGTTAACACCAACTCTGCAGTGGCCTTCAGGCCTGTTTTAAGGCAGCTTANGTGAACTTCATTTTGTCTTAAGCCTCTCCTTTCCAGAACCCTTATGGGAATATCTGTGGCTCTGTCATAACCACAAGCCAGACTGGAATTCTATTCATTTCCAGATAACTGTTTGCAAGAGCCACTCTTTCTGTTGTTACTTTAGATGGACAAAGAGTTAACTTCTATTTTTCTCTCACATAATTAGAACCATATGACTACTTTAATCAAAAAGTGCCAGCCAGGGTACTTAGCGAAGGACAGGACTTAGCTGGCCTGTAGGTGGATTCTTAACTCATGGAAACTGTTAATAAACAAAACCAACAATGGATCTGTGTAATGGATTTAATCCATTAAACGTGTGGTAATCTGTTAGGCACAGAAAACTGATACATCCAGGCACTGTTTCCCCAATAAGGTGTAAGACCTCATTCCTACAACAAAGGAAACCCTTTGCTTTGTATTGTCTCCATCCTCCTCTACCAGGAGCACTGAAACCACTGTGGTAGTTTGTGAGGGCTTCAGCTATAAAGTGCCACAAACTCAGTGGCCTAAATGGAATTTCTTGCCTCATAGACTTGGTGGGCACAAGTTTGAAATCCAAGTGCCCAGGGTCACTCTTTCTGAAGGCTGTGGGGAAGAATCTGTTCCAGGCTGCTCTTCTAGCTTTTGGTTTTTTGCTGGTGTGTGTGTGTGTGTGTGTGTGTGTATGTATGTGTGTACACATGCTCTTGGCTCTCGGAAAAAAATTACTCCTGTCTTTATCTTCAAATGGCACTCTTCCTATGTGTGCCTGTCTCCAAATTACTTCTTTTTATAGGGCTCGCCCTGTTCCAGTATGATGTCATCTTAACCAATTCAAACTGCCATTGGGGAAGGAGGTCACATTGAAGTACTGGAAGCTATGACTTGAAGATACCTTTTCAGGGAATGGGTTATAAATTAACCTACAAGACTTTAACCTAGNCTCTCTTTATAACTTTAAAACAGGATAAAAGTTTAAAAAATATTCCTTGTATTTTGTTCAAAAGTTATATACTACAGCCCTAGAAATTATGACTTCTTATAACTCTAGAGGTGCATTTACTTTGCATACATAGGACTCTCAATTTTCATCCTTTTTTNCCCCAGTAACCACTAAATGTTTCTCACTATTTTCTAATTTCCACTATCACACACAAGAAATTTGATTCGTGTGTTAANATGATTATTATTCCTCCACAAGTACTTGTTATTTTTCCTAAAAGCTTGTCATCCTCTCCCCACAAATCAGGGTATATAGATAGATGCCTTTTCTTTCCTTCCTTCCTTCCCAATTTGGATGAATCCTTTCAATCTGTAGATACATTTTCTTCTAAAGATCAGAAAGAATTCAGATTGATGTAGTTTATGTTTATTAGTGTTTTCCCTGAATGTGTGTCTGTGCACCATGCACACGCCCTGGTGTCTGCAGAGTTCAGAAGACATTAGATCCCCAAGAACTGAAGTTAAAGTTGGTTGTGAGCTATCGTTTGGGGACTGGGAAGCACACCTAGGCCCCTACAAGTAGTGCTCTTAACTGCTGAGCCATGTTAGTCCCAAGACTTACTTATTTTCCTTGTGTGTATGCCTGTATGATTTTATGTGCACCACTTGCATGCAGGTGCCTGCAAGGTCCAGAGGGCATTTGAATCCCTGGAACTAGAGTTACAGATGCTTATGAGCTGCCTGATGACATGGGTGCTGGGAGTCTGGGTCCTCTGTAAGAACACTCTTAATTACCACTGAGGTATTTCTCTAGCCCCAGTACATTTTCTTTTACTAGTGTTTACTTAATGCATTTCTTTCTTAGGTCCTATGAGACCGAAGTCTAGTTGTTAGACTATTGTAAAATGCATGAAACCAGCAGAAACCAGAAGGCTGAGTGCTTTTTATATGCACTGTGGTCCCTACTCCTTGTTCAAGTCTCTTGTCAAAATATCTTCTCTAGTCTTTTCATGTCTTCTAACCTCAAGGACAGGGAACACCTAGTCTGTCTATATAACTACTTCTTTGCCTTTTAGAGAAGACTTGTCATTCATGTATTAAGTCAATGTAACCAATCCTCCTACCCTGGGGGATCCCATAGCTCTCTGAGTGACAGTCTCTTTTTCTAGTACCCATGACTTAATTAGTCTGTCCCTTGACTACTCTGGTACTATTCTTCCATGATCAACTGGTTATGAGAGAAGCTTTACATTATTATCTTTACAAGGACTTCAGTGAACCTTNGAGGCTTTGATACCAGTTGTCTATTTTCCTTTTCTTAATTAATTCCCAATAAACAATTGGTACAAATCAAAATAGCCCCAGGACTCCCCTGCTTTAATACTGCTCTGGTCAATGGCTTTGGGAACATTGTTTTTCTGATAAGAAGGAGAAATGTTAGATGTTGTCAAGATCCTTTCCGCTACTGTGGGGCGGCTACCCACCAACCCCACAGTTCCCCAGAGTTTTCTTGGGTGAGAGTAGCAGGAAATATTAGATGGAAGGATTTAGAGTGTGGAGATAAAGACAGAAAATACAGGATAGCCTCGAGAGGGCCTGGAACCTATTTAGTCCGGCCCCGACTGTCTCTGCCCCAGGGTATTTATAGAAAAGCCAAGGGGTGGAGCAAAAAACCCTCCCCCTAGCACAGCCAAGTGCAGACCATCCCAGACACCTGCACTCAGGCCTGTGGTCCAATCATCCTCTCTATGCAGACCTGCTGGGTAAAGCCACAAGGAACCTGAAAATGGGCTCCCACATGCTACCTTGTCTTTTCTTCTTCCCCCAGGGGCAGAGACTTGAAGTCCNTACATAGAGTCTATATATCTCAACTATGAAGAAAAACAAAACAAAACACAATATTCCAAAAGACTGGTGCTGCAGGAAGACAGCCTTTCTCAATCAAGCCACACCAGCCTATTCTCAGATTTCTTACGGAAAAATAAACTGCTACTTCAGAAGATGGTCTAATTGATTCTGCCACAGAAGCTAAACACAGCTCTGACTAAAAAACTCTTTATCTACACACCACTGCTCTTAGTCTCTTTTAGCTATTTGATCTGTAAGCCATTTCATTCTGAAGTGGCAAAGTGATTAGAGGTAGGAATGGAGAGAAAAGCAGCTGTATTTAGACTTCCATATGTCTTGAATCCTGTTGTTTTTAGAAACGGTCACACTCTGTAGTTGGCTGAATTCAAATGCATGATTCTCCTGCTATAGCCTTCCAGGTACTGACATTGTAAGCCTGTGCCAGGATGGCTGGCCTTTGAATTGAGTGAAGTTTAATCCCTAACATTGGTTCNCTCAGTAACTATTCATTAAGTGCCTCCACTATGTCTGGCACTAAAATGGGTACAAGAAACAAAATANAAGATATGACCCTGGAGTTTCCTTCATGAAATTTTTTTTTCTCTTGCTTCTATCTTACTTTCAGAAGCTACGGATGAAAAGAGCTGTAGTTTAGTGGAACATAGCTTAATTCTACAGCACGTTCTCAGTGTTATAAAAGCGAGACAAGAAGGCTAA
>LZPO01035155.1:22182-52410 GCA_001675575.1 Neotoma lepida
GTAGCCCAGGAAGCCCATCCTACTCATGATTCCTCTGCTTCAGCTTTCTGAATAGCTGGGATTGCAGTGTGCACCACTATGTTCAGCTCTTCTAGCTATTCTTAATAGATAGTCTGTGAAATTCCAGCAGAAAAGCGCTGGTAGGGTCATTTTAAAGTGAGGCTGGAGAATTCCAGTAATACTAATTACTCACTTGCTAATGTATTTATCTTACCAAGAAAGCCATTATTTTATACAAGCAGGTGTGTGTGTGTGTGTGTGTGTGTATGTGTGTGTGTGTGTGTGTGTGTGAATGCATGGGTATAAGCCTATATGTCCATGGAGGCCAGAGGCCAACTTGGGTGTCATTCTTCAGGTGCTGTCTACCTTTTTGCTTTTTGATACAAGCACTCTCACTGGATTGGGATTACAAGTGCACCCACCACAACTTGGCTCCCCCATCCATGGGTTCTGGGTATCAAACACAGGACCTCATGCTGTGTCAGTACTTCACTGATTGAGCTATGCACACCTGCACCAAGTTTTTTTTAAAAAAGAATTATTCAAAATTCATAAAACAGGGAAAACTACCAAAATAAAATATCTCAAGTACTAACCTGAGCACATAAATTGTGAAGTAAACCAAATTTTATGAAAAAACACTAAGCCTCCACTATCCTTCTGACATAATGACAGGTGGGTGCTGGCCTGGCCTTGACGGTTGCTTTGCTACAATTCTTTCTGTCTCAGGCACCCAAGGTGCTTCCTAGGGCTTCCTGCCATAGCTAGCTTTACTCAGTGAAGTTTTCAGGGTACTACTCTTAGGTGGCTTATCTGCCCTGGTCAGTGACTCAATTGCTGCTACTTTAATTTCTCTTTCAGTCAATATAAAGCTTGCTTTTCCTGGGGTGGAGAGAACAGCCTACCTACTTCAGAGGGCATCACCCACAATAAATGCATACTCACTCTTTTTCCTTCTGCTCCCCACCTTTGGTGGTAGAAGATGAGAAGGAAGGAGAAAGAAGGAAGGAGAAAGAATGGGCAGGAAGTGAATGAAAGAGGGGACATAATGAAGACTGGAGGGAGGAGCTAAAGAGAAAGTCAAGGAGCGAGAATAACCGCAAGACTAATAACACTGAAATCATATATGTTAGTGAAATGTAGAATTCTGTAACATAGTTCTTCAGTCTCAATGTTTTTTTTTCCTTTGAGCCTACCTACAAATTTCTTTAAACTACTCTAAAAATGGAATCCACTAGAAACTCTACTATTATAATATCAGTTTTGGGAACCATCAACTGAATTCCTAGAAACTCTTCATCAGAACTGTCTAAACCTCAAGGGAGAAGGAGGAGGAGCTGCCCACTGTCTCTTGCTCACCTGCCTACTTCTACACAATCCTGTTTGCTACTGTTCCCTCTACCATTGAAGCACTTTATCTGGGAAGCACATGGGACAGCAGGTACAAAGGGGCAGAGAGTGGATATTAATTTTAAAACAGGTGCTTGTGTTTGCCAAGCTGTCAATCTGAGTGCCTGCTGCAAATACAGCCAAATAAAGGGTTGCTCATGAAGCCCACCAAGAGGGCACATAAAAATATTACTGGTACTCCAAAGCAATGAGTANAAATGCATCTACTTAAGTCTTCTTGGAGAGGACTTTCTCTAGTGCAGGGAAAACCTGGGCCATGGAGTGATGGTATGAAATCCCTAGGACGATTCTTAAAAGCATTTTCAAAGTCCTTTGTAAGAAAAGGCAGAGGAGGTGGTTTACCGAAACCTTTTGATAACTATGGTATGAGAGTCTGGGGTCAGAGAAGAATTGCTTAAGACTCAGAAGAGAGGTAGCATAATCTACCCTCCCTCTAAAAGTACGCAAAACAATTATACAATTTGTCTTATCTGGGGTCAACACATGTATTGCAGAGGCTCTGATAGAGCTCAGCTAAGATTGCCTTCAGGTTAATAATGCCCTTAGTCTTACCCAGTTAAGATTCAGAAGCAGGAAGATTGGCAAGGACATCTTTGCAAAGGCAGCAACCTGGCTTCAGAGCTCTTGGGTGTGGTACCTTCTACCTTAGGACTCTGCAAAAACAGCCAGCCTATGATGGCATAGTTCTATGTTCTCTTGACTTGTTTTGTCTAATTCATTCATTCATCCATCATTTAATAAGTGTCTATTATGGCATTAGTGCAGGTTGGGCACTGGAAACAGATGAATGAGCCAAGACAGAGGAGGTTGGGTTATACATGGACTGCTAATGCAAACCCACCTTCCTCTTCATCCCTGACAGAACCCTCATTTGGCTGAAAGAGCATTGTATCCTATTTAACACTTGCTTTTTAAGACTGCTGCAACCCAGGCTGCTGATTAAGATGTAAACACAAGTCCAAAGTGGAGGTTTTTGAGCATTCTTTCACTTTCCTGGTCAAAAGTGACGGATAAGGAATCAGCTTTTCTTCCTGCCTTGGGCTCTAGGTGACAGGTATGAGTCTAGTAGTCATCTAGCCAGCAAAAGAAAAAGAACACAAGNATTCCAGAGACAGTGGCTTAATACTGTCAGGTCTGATGAAGCAACTCAAACTGCTTATCCACAGACTTCTTACATAAAAAAATACTCTTCATCTAANCTACTGTTAGTTTTATACAGAGACAAATGTACAACAGATACTGTGGATCTATGATGAGCAAAGAAAACTAGAAAGGGTCCTGAGGNGGTGGGGAGGTCAGAAGACAGTGGTGTTTTAGCATCCAAAGGAGATTTATGAGTGAGCAAAATGGCTCACCAGTGGTGTTTGGCAAACCACCCTCTAACTGGAGACACAAACAAACAAACAAACCATCAACAATGACTATTTCACTGGGTTTTTGAGAAAGAGTACTATAGTGGGAGAGATGCTGAAGGGCTCAGGGAAACATAATGGCCTTTTTGGAGGGAACTAAGAACATATCTACCGTTCCAGCTCTAGATCAATCTAAATAGACTGATTTGATATGGACAGAGTAATAACAAGAGGCTCATGGTAAACCCTTAAACTCTACTCACACTCCAGACACCTAACGTGTCTGCTACTAAAAGTTTAGTTCCTAAGCTCAGTTTGGGGAGCTCCTTGACTACCTTATGCCATCACACCACAGCAATACCCAGAGAAAGAGTACTGCACAAATTCTGCTCTTACCCATCCAGGCTCCTGATGAATAGCAGTAGCATGGGACCTTTCCCACCAAGGGTACTGTGAAATAACTAGACAGCTGTCACAACAGCTTAGGAGACTTTGATTGTTGACTCTTAGCTTCCAAAATAGCTTGGCAGCCACCCTGAGAAACTCAACTTGCAAAGGCCTTCGGAAGCAGACAGGTGGTTCCACTCATCTGGGAATTCAGGATTAGTGGTAGGGAGCAGCTGAGCTGCATTCTTCGAGTGGCTTGGCTCTGTGAAGCCCAGTGAAAGCTACAGTTATCTTTCAATAGACAAGAGCAGCTGAACTCCCCAACACCCTGCTCATCCACTCTTGTTCCTGGGAAACAGCTGGGAAGCCTGTCTGGAGAAGTTGGCCCCAGACAACCTGCAGAAGATAACCTCTGGAGCTCTTGGACACTAGCAGTCATTGGTCTGAGCCCACTGGATGTCCTAGCTCTCGAGAATCTCTCAGATACTAACAATGTACTCCACTGCTGGGTATGTTGGGATAGTACCCCACCATGTGACTTACAAAAATTGACAGGTACCCCACACCTAGCTTGGTGCACTATGTCCAGAGCTGTATGAACCTGTTGCATCTAAAAGACCTGCCTCTGAGGTGCTGTGAGAATTTGGCAACTACTGCAGCAGAGGCCAGGGAATTACCTCTCGATATCACCAACTTTGGTTACTGCTGAAGAAATCATATGGACACTGCAGTGTCAACATGTTGCCAAACTCAATGTAGTATATTTAGCCAACACTCTAGGACAGATGCTATAAAATCTTTTATTATAAAAACCATTCTACAAAAATTAGTGCAAACAACTGACTTGCCAGATGCAAAACATAACAAAACAAAACCCCCACCAACCCCCCCAAACCAAAATCACCTGACAAAGAAGCATGAAACAAAGCAAAGAAAAATACCTCCAAAGAACACAATGTTCTAGCAATAGATCCCAAAGAAAAGAAAAGCAATGTACTGCTTAAGAAAGAAATCCCTTGTATGGTTTTAAAGGAAAATTTTTAAGACGAAAGATATGAATGAACAAAGAAATGAAAATTGTAAGAAAGTAGCAATCAGCAATTCTGAAACTAAAGAGCTAAATAATACAGTAAGAGTCTCACCAGGAGAACAGATCAAGCAGAAGGAAGATTTCCAAGCTTGAATACATATCTTTGAAATAATCCAAAGCAAAATTAAAAAGAATGAAAAAAGCCTTTAAAATTTATAGGCCACCATCAAGACTGCAAACTATTGCATTACAGGTATTCAGAAGAGGGGAGAAGCAGAGAGAATGTATGTAAGGGAGTTAATTGCTAGAAATAATTGGCAACTGGGAAAAAATGAAAAATCTTGATAAAGATACTGATACTCCAGTCTAGGAAGTTCACAGGCCCTAATGCAGTGGTTCTCAACCTTCCTAATGCTGTGACCCTTTAATACAATTCCTCACATTGTGGTGACCCCCAACTATAAAATTATTTCACTGCTACTTCATAACTGTAATTTTGCTACTGCTACGAATCGTAATGTAAGTATTTTTGCCAAAGGTTTGCCAAAGGGGTTGAGATCCACAGGTTGAGAATCACTGTCCTTATGTATTCCAACAAGAAAAGAAAACTGAATAACATGGTATAAGCAAACTATGAAAAGTATAAAAGAATTTAAGAACAGAAACAATCATTTTTATTGGACGAAAGCAGCACCTAGATTAGTAAAGCACACATCTGAGTATGTATGTCAGAGTGTTTCTAGCCAGGATTAACTGAGGCAGGAGACCCATCCTAAATAAATGTGGGGGCAGTATCCCATAAGATGAGGTCCTGGTAGAGTACAAAGCAGGAAGGGAAAAAGCCNAGCACGGGCAATTCTCTTTTTGTTTCCTGGCCACCACAACATAAGCTGCTCTGCGTTGCCATACTCTTCCTGCCATGACTCACTGAAACCTCCAAAACTGTAAGACAAACTTCATTTTTTCCCTACCTCCAACTAAAATAAAACATGAAGAGTTTAACAGCAGACTTCTTCAGAAATCATACAAACGAAGAGAGAATTGGATATGCTCAGAGCTCTGAAAAAAAATGCCAACGAAGAATATTGCACAGAGCCAAGATAGCTTTTAAATATTAAGTATTAAATCTTCCCAAGACAAGTACAAACTGAGGGATTCATTACCACAAGACTGATACTACAAGAAATGNTTTGCACTATAAGTCAAAGAATGATGTGATAGTTTTATTGCCAACTTCTCACAGTCCAGAATCACTTGAAAAGAGAATCTCAGTGAGGGACTGTCTAGATTATGTTATCTGTGAGCATACGTGTGGGGGACTGTCTTGATTGCTTATGACAACTGATGTGTCCACTGTGGGTAGCACCATTCCCTAGGCAAGGGATCCTGGAGAGTGTAAGTATATAGAGAGAATTGAGCACAAATCAACATGCACACATTTATTTTTCTCTGCTCTTGAGTGAGGATATGATTACCTGCTTCAAGTTCCTGCTTTGGCTTCTCTGCAATGATGGGCTATAACCTGGAAATGTGAGCTAAAATAAACCTGTTCTTTCTTAAGTTGTTTTGGTCAGGGCATTCTGCTGGAGTAACAGAATGCAAACTAGGAGAGTTGATAGCCACCTTCATGAAAACACATCAAAGTTACAAAAAACAAAATAAAAACAAAAACAATAGTGGAGCAGAAACATGAGAGAGAGAGAGAGAGAGAGAGAGACAGACAGACAGACAGACAGACAGACAGACAGACACAGAGACAGAGAGAGAGAGAATAAACTATCATTAACAGTAGATAATCAAAACATAGAATGGGCAACAGGAGAAGAAAAAGGTATGCAGTCTTTAGAAAATTAACAGAAAAAAATAACAAAATGACAGTAATGTTTTCATCAACAATAACCTTAAATGTAAAAGACTAAAAGTCCCCCAATTAAAAGATACAGACGTGTGTGTGTGTGTGTTTATATATTTATCTTAGTGAGCGTTTCTATTGCTGTGAAGAGACACTATAACCACGGCAAGTCTTACAAAGGAAAACATTTAATTGAGTAGGCAGTTTACAGTTCGGAGGTTCAGTCCATTATCATCATGGTAGTGTGCAGGCAGACATGGTGCTGGCTACTTCTTGACCAGGAAGTAGAATGTGACACTGAGCAAAGCTTAAGCAAAAGACACCACAAAGCCCGCCCCAACAGTTACATACTTCCTCCAACAAGGCCATATCTACTTCAACAATGCTACACCTCCAAATAGTGTCACTCCCTTTGGGGTTATGGGGGCAAATTACATTCAAATTACCACAATACATATACCCAAATATTTAATAAAGACATTTACTCTAATAGAGTAACAGACTCTAAACTACCAACAGCCAGGTACTGAAGCAATTTTATCAACAGATAACTTTTATCAGTGGACAAATCATTCATTAAAAAAATCAACAAAAAACAGAGTTAAACTATTCTTTAGACTTGATGGGCATAACACACACTTATAGTCCATTTCAACCAAAAGCTGCAGAATAACACTCCTGTTATTAACGCATAGAACATTCTATAAGCAAATTATGATAAGCTATAACACAAGTCTCATGAAATTCAAAGAAAATTCTGACCACTGTGGGAGCCCATAGAGGTTTCCTAGTGAGATCTGAGCTTGCTTTACCCAGCAGGGCTGCATAAGGGGAAGGATTGACCACGTGCATGGTTACCAGGTGTTTGGAAGGGTCTGCACTTGGCTGTGCTAGAGGGAGGTCTTTTGCTCCACCCCTTGGCATTCCTTTAAAAAGCCCTTTAGAAGAGATAGAAGGGGCTGGTGGATAAGGATCCAGGACCTCCTGAGGCTATCCTGTGTTTCTATCTGTCTCTCTCCCCTCTATATTTCTATCTAAATCTCTTATCCCTCACTCCTCAAGAGTACTCTGGGGAAAAAAGTGGGAGCATAGACCACAATGGCATAAAACTGGAAATCAGTAAGAAGGACTTAAGAAAATACAAATATGTCAGTTAAACAACATTCTCTTTAGAGAAAACTGAATCAATTAAGAAATCAAAGAGAAATGTAAACATTTCATAAAACAAGGTGTCTTAGTTAGGGTTTCTATTGCTGTGAAGAGACACCATGATCACAACAACTCTTATAAAGGGAAACATTTAATTGATGTGGCTCACTTACAGTTCAGAGGTTTAGTCCATTATCATCATGATGGGGAGCATGGCAGCATGCAGGCATGGTTCTAGAGAAGGAGCTGGGAGCTCTTACATCTTGACTCACAGGCGACAGGAAGTGGTCTGAGACACTGGGCAGTATCTTGAGCATATATGAGACCTCAAAGCCCGCCTCTACAGTGACACACTTCCTCCAAGAAGGCCTCACCTCCTACTAGCACCACTCCCTTTGGGGGCCATTTTCTTTCAAACTACCACAAAAGATAACAGAAAAATTTAAATATATTAATAACAAAACCTACAAGGGATAGCAAAAGCAGTACTAAGAGAGACGTTTATACCAGTCAGTGCCTACACACACATACAGGAAATATTTCAAATACATACCCTAATAATACAACAAAAGAACGAGAAAAGCAAGAATAAACCAGAATTGCTAGAGGAAATTTATAACCAAACAAAAAACTAGAACCAGGAGGATACAGAAAGCCTGAACAGACCAATAATGAATAAGAATAGAGCAGTAATAAAATCTCCCAACAAAGAAAACCCAGGCTTTACCAGAGGCCTTATCATACACTTAAGGAAAACTATTATTTCTTCTCAAACTATTCCAATGTATTGAAAAGAGGCAACCCTTCCAAATTCATTTACAAAGCCAATACTACCTTGATACTGAAAACAGACAAGGAAACAATGTGACAGAGTGGTGCTAAGGAATGGCAGTAGAGGAAGACAGGCTGTAGACAGCTAGAGGACAACTGGAAGATGAAAAAAGGGACAATCAGACGAGGACTTGGTAAACTATAGCACATAGGCCCTTTGCACCTGTCATATCACTTGTAAGAAGAACTTCTAACCAGTCTTATTAATAAACACGCGGAACAAGAAATAAGGGTGAAAATCTGACAGAGATCAGAGGAATTAGGAGCAAGCCACCACTCACCAACGCTGCCTCTACTTCCCAGGAGCGAAGCGGAGGAAAGAGAGAGACTTCCGGTCTAACCTGGCTTTTTTATGCCTGTCCATCTGCTATCCTCACCAAGCTACATCACTTCCTGTCTTGTCTGCATGGACCTTCAGAACTCTAAGGCTGATGCTGGGATTAAAGGCGTGTGCCACCACCTCCTACTGCTAGTTCCCCATGTGACCTTGGAGTCACAGAGAACCAAATGGATTAAGGGCGTGTGCTAACTTGCATGGCTATTGTTTACTACTGGTGGCTGGCGGCCCCATTTTTCCTCGGACCCTCAGATAAATTTTATTAGGAAACACAGATAAATTATCACCACAATCACTTCTTTTTTTTATATAAAAAATTATTTAATCAGTCATGCACTTGTATGTTGATGGCTGATTTCAATGTCCCCACAGGAAAAATGAGTTGCTATGACAGACAAAGACGCCACAGAGCCTAAACTATTATTTGTTCCTTTAACAGAAAATACTTCCTGAACCCTAACTTAGACACGTTTTCTAAGTGCTTTGCATGCAAAGGACAGATGACTAAACAGCTAGAAGGGAAGCATACTGAAGGTTTTGCTTTGTTCTATTTAGATGTTAAGGAGATGAACAAGACCCTATAACAAAGCTGTCAATGCACTGCAGAGCGGGGAAATGAAGCACTAACCAGAAGAGTAAGAGTTGAGGGCTGAAGGGCACTGTCACTTGTTATGTGGTAAACACTTACAATATATTCACAGCAGGAGTGTGTGAAGGACTTATCTGCAAGAAAACTCAGACTCTATGGACATAATCTAAGTGAGGCTAAAAAGAAAAAGGAGTATTTTGTCAAATTGTTGAGTCTCTGTGAGCCATAGTTCTATCATCAGCACACTACACTGGAGTCTAACCCACGAACTGTCAGGGACTCTGTAACTAGCAATGCCACCAAGATGCTAAATAATAATGTAGCTCTCCTGGGCCTGGGATACTGTGAAAACTCAGAGGCAGATTCTATTGTTATTTANGAACCATAAAATTTCTGTTAATGAAAAGCATTTAAGTCTGATAAACTACCAGAGGGAAACTGGGAAGCATCATCCACGGATCCGGTTAGGGTTTTCTGCAACATTTAACCATTTTCTGTCTAGCATGATGCATACTAATAAGCATCTTTTTCGTTCACAACTGGACTTGCAGTTTTGTTGTGTATAAATACAACCTAAATGTTCACTGCTTTCATAGGATTACCAGGGTCAGAGAAGATACTTCGCTGGGAAAGTGGAATGGAATAAAAGGAAGCTGTGGCCTAACATAAGAATATGTTTCTTGTTCTAATCGTTCCTTCCCAGGGGCATATAACNGACCTTTCTTTGTTGGGAGATGAAGATTCTACACAGAAACACTTACTTGTTCCCATGAAGAAATCATATGACGCTCAGCAGGCAGCTTTTCTATTATGCTCACTTCTGTCACACCTGGGGAAGATTCTGGAAGAAGAAAAAATATAGTACAAAGTTGGCCTGCTCACACATTCTGTACTTTAGGTTAGTTAAGTGTTGATTACTGCTCTATGGCTATCTAATCCTTCTGATGAGCATTTACACACCCTGTGAGCAAAGCAAAGGACTGACTGACTGATCCCTCAAAGGCCCAGTCTTTGTAGGACACAGCATACCTCAAAGGAAGACCACCACCAAACCACCTCTACCCTCTACATTTATCTAGTTAATTCTAAACTTTCAGTGATTTCACAGTAAATGTCCACACTTACAGTTAAAAGGAATAAGGACTAACACCTCTTCAAATTTCTATAAGAAATATAAGACTTATCCAGGCATGGTGGTACATGACTTTAACCTGGCACTCAGGAATCAGAGGCAGGCAAACAGGCAGGTATCTGTGAGATTGAGGCCAATATGGTCTACATAGCAAGTTCCAGGACAGCCAAGACTACATAGAAAGACTCTGTCTCAAAAAAACAGATTAAAAAAAAAAAGACTTGATTTCTAACTTTCTTCTAAATAAAATTCATCTCCTGAACATATCATTGTACTTGATGGAGCTGAGGGTTTAAAAGTGAGGCTAAGCTAGGCATGGTGGTACCAACCTCTACTGAAGTACTTGCCAGACTGAGGGAGTTAGATCTATCAGAAATCAAGGCTACACTGCATAAGTGAGTTCCAGGCAAGCCTAGGCTGCATAACAGAACAATGCCTAAATAAATAAACAGACGAATGCAAAGTTGGGGTTAGGGAGATGGCACAGTGGGCCAAGCCTGCTATGCAGAGTTCTGATGTGCAGAAGATATGAATCCTCATCTATAAAACAAAGAACAAAATCACTGCCAGTCAACTACCAGAAAGATAAAAAGAAACGATTCATCCCTTACAGGTTTCACAATGCCCTGTTAACATCCTTAATTTCAGGCTGTAGCTTCTAGAATTCTGAAAGAGTAAAAATTGCTATCATTCTAAGCCACTCACTCTGTGGTACTTTTTATGGCAGCCCAGTAAACTAATGAAAAGTCTACCTACTTTCTGTGATATTGCATATATTATTCTCACTGCCATCACCCTGTATGCCTTGGTTACTGTAAGCCATGATTACACATCTAGATGTGTATAAGAGACAGCTCTTCTTGTTCTGATCTGTCCTCAGCATACTATAAATCTGGCTCATACTTAGCTTTGTTTCCAATCGAATCTTGGTCAGCATGTTTGGTTGGCAAAATAGGAGCTTTCATATATTTTTGTTTGATTTTATCTTCTTTCATAGTCCAAAGCCTTTGCTCCACTATCAGTTTTCTCCTTGCCTCTATATCTCTAATGCCCCCAAAACTAAATCTGTACTCATTCAGTTATGTTGTAGCCCCTTCCTGATACACATACACAAGGGTGTCCATGTTTCTGTTCATATACATTTCAAGTTCTACCTCCATCACAAAACCACTTTAGATTACTTTGGCTTGCAGTGATCTCTAATTTTCCTGATACCATATTCCATACTATGTAAAGTAAATACTACATGTTCATATTTAATGACATGACATTTTGAGCTATATACTGGTTTTTTAATATGTGGTCTAACTAAGCATAATATCAACAAAAATGTAATAAAATGAGTTTTTGATTTGCACATATATGTGTGTATGGTATACATGTGTGTAGGCTCAAGGTTGACTTTAGTCTTCCTTGATCACTTCCCACCTTATTCACTGAAGCAAAGTCTCGCAGTTGAACCCAGAGCCCACTAATATGGGCTAGTCTAGATAACCAGTTTGCTCCAAGGATCCCATCTCCATCTTGCAAGTGCTGGAATTACAGGTGGGCTGCCATGCCCACCTGACATTTATGTCGATTCTGCGGACCTGAACTCTGATCCACATGCTTGCACTGCAAGAGTTAATCCACCAAACCATTTCTCCAGATCCAGAAATGAGTTTTAAAATCTCTAGGAATATGGCATTCTCTAATACAAGTTTATGTAGATGACTGATCCTATGATTATGCAGGGCCATTTCCATGAATCATAAAAATTTCTTCAAGTTGTCAGAAAACTCAAATCTTGGAATGCAGCAACAAATCAATGTAGGAACTGAGAATTCAGGACTCTACTAATTCTAGCTTTTATGTGGTCAGTAGTCATATGAACAGAGCTGACTCTTCACTTTCTTCTCACTTCAGTAAGACAAAATATTACTACTTTCTTTGGCAGAAGAAGCAAAAATTAAAGTGTTTTGAAACACTAAAGATTACTATAGAATCATATATTTTTTCTACTTTTGTTCAATGTCCTAAGACCAAAAACATGGTGCTAAAGTCAGAAAACATGGGTGAGTCATTCTACATCCCTGGATGCTGGGATGGGAAGATGCTGTCTATTCCTTCAGTAGTAGCTGTATAGTGATGCTTGCTGACTATACAAATGGGGTATTTGCTGTCTAAGGTTACAAGAGGACACATATAATTACCCACTGTTTCAACCCCCTGTATTGACTCACTCTAAGGTTGGGTAATATCAGTTCTTTCCTTCTTTGCATGCTAATACCAGTTCTCCTTTGCAAGGTTGTCTTATTTCCACCTCCTTGAATTTGGGGTTGTTTTGTGTCTGTCTCAACCAGTAAAATCAATAAAGACACACTATGCCAGTTTGAGACTTAAACTTTAAGTCGACAGAAAGCTTTCTTTTTCCTTGTTTTGAATCTGGAGCCACCACACAATAAATACAAGTTAGTTTTCTGGAAACAGAAGCCATGAAGAACACTGAGGGTTGGCAGTCACGTGAGTCCAGAGGTTATCCGGTAATTATNGTCACTATTTAACTGTCAACACTTGAGAGACCCCAAATGAGAAGTATCCCAGTTAAACTCAGTCACCCTTGGACCTAGAAGGGCAGTTACTAATTTGTTTCAAATCACTGTGTATTTGGGGTAGACCAGCAATAGATAAGCGGAACACACTTCTTGGAAGAAATACAATTCCTAATTCAACAATCAATGATTCAAGATTTAATGAGGATCTGCTAGGGAAAATTACTATTAGGTACTAAAAATTTAGGTAAAAAACACTATTTGAAGAAACAATGCTAGTGAGATACACAAGACAAATGTTAAAAACCATGAAAGCTTCAGGATAATGCATAATTATTTTAAACTGGGTAAAAATGACCCTGAGTACCATAGCAGTTAGAGGCAGGAGGTCTATGAAGACAGAACACATCAAAGATGTCAAAAATAATGCCCAGTTGATCTGGACCTTGTGGTGGAATGATGTGGCAATATCTGCATACAGGCTCAGTGGAGACCTACTTCTGTTCCTTCCAAACTTGTATTCCCGTTAAAGACTGGCCAGCCAATGACTACAATTTTCAGAGTCCAGTGAAATTAAAGTCCCTCAGGTGAAGTCAATTCCTATATAGAAACTCACTCTCATAAAATCTGGACAAGTAATGAGGAGGTAAGGCAGCATGCAAACTTGGTTAGAGAAACTTGGTTATCTCAGAAACATGATTTGAGGTATTTTGATTTCAATGAGTCACTGTAGTGGTGTTAGCAGTAGCAAGAGTAATATAATTTCTTTTCCCCCAGCTTCATTACACTAGTTATAGGTAGTTCCTATTCAATATCTCCTTTTTGCAATAAATTTCTCACTTCACTTCTCTCAATGATTTTGTAGGTCCATGCCCTCTGGTTGATCCTTGGATAAACTGTAATTCTAGCTTTAATCTAGCTTGACTAGAGTCTATCACTTGCAATGAAGAACTTTGAAAAATACTAAGTTTTAGGTTGTGGGCTCAGAAAAGGTGACTTGCTAAGAACTGGGAGATACTTACAGGTCAGAAAGATGTCATTTACATGACAAGAACTGTGGCCACAACCTGTCCCCTACCCCAACAAACAAACAAGTATGGAAGGCTTTGGAATACAAGAAATGACAACACAGTCTATAAGATCCAGAGGAAGAAGATAATCTTTAGCTAGATAAGAATATCAAAAAAGTTAAGTTTATTATATAAACTAAGGAGCTAGGCAAGAGTATATTTGAAGCCAGGGACAAAGAAAGACATTCGAGGATGGGGCTAATACAGAAGCAGGGGTGAGTGGATAACATAGAAAATTAGTTAACAAAGCTCAAAACAAAGGTAGTTATATCACAGGAAGACTAGCTTATGAGGATGGTTAATGGAACCCCCCTACTCCACTTTTTAACATTGATAAGGCTGTAAATGGAAGCTTTTCTCTGTTCTGTCCACCACTTCCTATAGCCATATCCAAATAATCATTCAGAGACTTAGTTACAAATGTTTGGCTGATGGCTCAGGCTTATTACTAACTAGCTCTTACAACTTAAATTAACTCATTTCTATTAATCTGTGTATTGCCATGTGGCTGTGGTATTACTGGTCTGCTGGCATCTTGCTCCTTGGGCTGCTGGATGGTGTCTCTCTTGACTCCGCCCTTCTTCTCCCTGTATCTCTGTTTGGATTTCCTGCCCAGCTATATTATTCTGCCCTGCTATAGGCCAAAGCAGCTTTATTCATCAACCAATAGAAGCAACACATATTCACAGCATACAGAAGGATATCCCATTTCATAAAGCTATTGTGCTCATATATGTGGTACTAAACCACTAACATATTATCCTTTTGGGAATCTGAAATCTTGATAGCTGTGATCAATTGCTTTGTCTATATAACTAGGCCCCATTAAATCTCCAGAATTTGGTCTTTCTGTGTGTGTGTTTGTACATACACTAGAAACTGGATATAGGATTTTTGTGTTTGCTNAACTAGTGCTTTGTCACTGAACTACATCTCCAGACAAGGATCTGGGGTTTAAGCAGCCTTCCTTGTATAGAAACACTACACATACACTGTAGCATTTGACTGGTTAAGGAAGGAATGTATTCTGTGTGACCACTCATTGCAGGAAAAACTTCATAAGCTTGTGCAAGACTTCTCTTGACTCTACTTGATATGTCTTTTCTTCTTACTGATTAGATTAACACAATATAAAAACTATTGTGGGAGTACTACTACTGTCTTTGAGACCCATCCTTCTAGTCAATCACTGAATGGCTGGTTGTGGACATGTAACAATCTTACATTAACAGCTTTGATTCAGCCTGCTTTGTGTATGTTTTTGGAAACCACAAATAGTTGGGCTGGGTTTTGACCTAGATTTAAGTCTTTGGTTGATACTCATTTATGCTACATTTTCTTTTATATAGATACACAAACATATCCCCATATACATATATATGTATATATATATATATATGATTTGCTTTAAAAATTTTTTATTATTCTTTTTTAATTCATCTATTTTACATTCTGGCTGCAGTCTCTCTTTATTATTCGTTTTTATGTATATGGGTGTTTTGCCTGCATGTATGTCACATGTATTCAGTGTCTGTGGAGGCCAGAAGAGGGCATCAGATGCCCTGGTACTGGAGTTATAGGCCATTGTGAGCCACCATGTAGGTGCTGCAGACCCCAATCCTCTGGAAGAGCAGTTAGTACTCAACTGCTGAGCCATCTCTCCAGCCTATAGTTTTTTATTTGTTTGTTTGTTTTTGCTTAAAACATTTGGGGAATGTATTAGTTTTCTATTGGTAAATAATTAGCATGAATCTGTGGCTTTAAATACTATCCTATTAGCTCACAACTCTGTAGCTCGGGAGCCTGGCATAGTATGACTGGGTTCTACACTCAATTGACCTACCATTGCACTTGTTGCACTGACTGCTCAGTTGTCAGCTATTGTGCTCTCATTTGGAGCATGGGGTCATCTTGTAGGCTCGTTCATGTTTTTCAGAGAACTGAGCTCTTTGTAGCTGTAGTAGGGCTACAGTTTTCATAGTCTTAATTGCTGTTAAGACTACTGCTGTGAAGGCCTTTACTTCCTGTCAAGTGGTTCCACACATCTTTAAGTAAACAAGAACAATACAAACCACCCCATACTTCATACCTCTTTGACATCCCTTTTGTTAACAGCCTATTTTAAAGGGCATCTCTGACTTAATTAAGCTTACCTGAATAAACTCCCCTTTATCATTTAACCTATCAAAGGNACTGTATTTCCTCAGCTTTACAATATTGGTGTTCAGAGTGAGAATTCTTATAATGGCTATTTTTTAGAATTCTTATTTTTAAAAATATCCTTATTAAGACATAATTCCCATACCATAAAGTTCACTCTTTTAAAGCACATAAAATTAGTGAGTTCAGTGTTTTAATGGAATTGTTTACATGGTTACACTGAGAAGTAACATATCTATTAGCAGTAACTCCCCTGAACCCTTTCTCATTAGCCTCCAGCAACCCTTAATCTACTTTAGACTCTACAGCTTTGCCTGTTTTAGGCATTGTCATGAAAATAGACTCCTTCAAGTAAATAGAATCATTCATGAGCTAACACTTTGCACCTGGCTTCTTTCATTCTGTTTTCAAGATGAATTCATATTACAGCATGTATCACTTATTTATTGCTTTGAATGACTTAAAACTTTTCTATTGACCCACATTTCTATTGAGTCAGGGAAGCAGGTAGGTTAAGTTCAGATCTTCACCTATCACTCCTTTCCCCCAAATCCAATCCCCCAGTCTCATCCCTGACCACCTGCTGCATCCTCCCTTACTTCCCTGCCCCCATCTCTCACCCACATCTTCCCCTACTAACTTCCCTCCCCCTACACAGAGCTTTATCTTGACCCTAACTCCAGTAGGCAATCAATCCTAGGCAAACCACAGGCCACTCTGACCAGGGAACAAGAAGGCTAACTGCAGATCTTCACCCATTGCTCTTCTCCTCCAAATCCAATCCCCCACTTGGCATGGACTGCATGGCGACCACTGCTGCTTGACAAAGTTCCAGCATTTCTACTTTGGAGATCACAATTCTCCAGAACCCTTCTAGTTTCATTTTTAATGATTCTCACTACGTGTTATAGGAGTTCTCTTATGCCTTTTCTTTTGGGAAATTTTGTGTGGGCTTTGAAGGATGAAAATATAAACAACAATAGTCTCTTTAAACAAAATAATTTTTTGGAAAAAATCCCCCCCCACAGAGGAACCATATAGCATGACAACTCTGTCTACTCCTACACAAGTTAATATTAATACCAAGTTGCTAGAAAATTTAGATAAGTAACATATGCTTGGTAAATAAGGTATATTTGATAATCAAGATTTATAAATTCTTTAGGTCTACTCAGGTTCACAATAATATTTGTCTAGTTTCCTCTTCACTCATTTTTAAGCTTTAGTTATTTGGATAACTAAGTAATACAAAAACTGCAATATTCTACAATGGAATGTCTGATCGCCCAAGAAAGGCCTTTTCCCAAGGCCAGGCATTTAGACAAAAGCCCCCATTCTCTCAGGGGCTTGATTGCTCAAAAAAGGAGACATTTTTATCTTTGGCAAGAAGAACTTAAGGCTCTTACATTAACATATGACTGGTGCCTATTAATTTGTCAAGGCCAATGCTAACTTCCTCAACCCCTGATCACAAGCCACACCCCCAGTTCACATGCCCCCTTTCTCCCATTTAACCTTTTGTGCAATTATAGAGGTATATTCCTTTTCAATAAACAGGCAGTCATCCCGGTCCACCCTCAGGTCCTGTTGGTCTCCTCCTTCCCCCTCTGACTCCACACCTACTCTTTTGGACCTGAATCCCTCTGGAGTCAGGCTCCAGCACCCAATTCTCATCCCGAGCTCCACAGCAGACCACCTGCTGAGTCCCCTCCCTTCTCCAGTGGATCACACAGACCTTCCCCTCTTAACTTCCCTCCCCAAACTCACTGCTTTATCTCATCCCCTACTCCAGAAGGTAATGCCTGGGAAACCTCAAGCCACCACAGCCAGGTAGCGGGTAGGCTAACTGCAGACAGATCTTTACCTCTCCTTCCATTCCTCCCGTTTCACACCTAGATACATATCAGACCTTCTGCTACGGCCTCTCCTCAATCTCCACTCCCATACCCAAGGAACTAAGCACATACTGGTGGAATACCCCCTTTCCTCCCTCCTGTAGTCCCCTCAGATCTCCATTCTAGCCAACCCCCACTCCTAAGTGTGAGCTTGGAATAACCTAGAAGTACCGCCACGTTCTCCTAAGAACCAAGAAAGGGCAACAGAAACAAAACAAAACAAAACACCCATCCAACAAAGACAAGGCCAGATATCAGCACCTAGATGCTTCCTCCAGCTTCATCCTAACATGGTAGTAGCCTGACCAGAGTATTCTCTGGTGGAAGCTCCATCTCAACTCCCTCCCCCATCTCTCTCTCCCCAAACCCTGCCTGCCTCGTCTCAGAAAGCCTGCCAAACAGGGNTCTACCCCCAGAGGGTAATTAAGGTCTGGCTCCTGGTTTTCCCTCATGGCTCCTCTTTCCGTGGAACCAGGAATGCTCTGCTCAGATTAAACCTGGATTTACTAATTCGGCCTGACCTGATTTATCACATTAGTGGTGGTGTTACTCACTACTGGGGGGTTTAAACTTTTCATGGAGAAGAAACAGAGCAGAACACCACTGGGATGAAGGTGGATCCTAAGCAGAGGCTAGTACAAAGGGAGAGAACACCCAGGAGATTGTGTTAGAGGACAGCTCGTTTATTTGGAGGGGCAAGGGACAGTTATACCCTAGGAAGAATGGCTAGTTGGATCTATGCAGTGGTACAGCACTGGGGCAAGAACATCAAGGGTACTTCATTTGCATACTTGAGAGCAGTAGGGCCTGGGGAAGGAGCCTTGTAAGGTCATATAGAAAAGAATGGTGGTCAGATAAACAGCAACCAGTCCCTGTAGCCTTGGAGATGTATGAGCTTATCATTTGCTATGTGCATGGGGCAGTTCCACACTTGGAGAAGCCAAAGGGCTGGGGTCTGCTGGCACCTGGGGTGGGGATGGGGGTAGCCAAACTCCTGCNGCTCCCAGGATGAGAAAATTCGGAGTTTTAGATATGCTTCGACCCCTTCTTAGCTTCAGCCCAGCCCTGCATCTAGAATTACAACCTTCCCAAACTCAGATGCCAAGACAACAGCATAAAAACAGGCTGGATCAATAATAGCCAGAACAATGTCTCCACCAGAGCCCAGCTGAGGATTGAAGTTCAGCTGAAACATGGAAAAAAAACCTTAAAATGGCCCTTATGAATGACTGAGGTCCTTAAAGAGGAATGAATAAATCCCTTAAAGAAATCTCTGAAAACAAAAACAAACAGTGGAAGGAAATGAATAAAATCATTCACAACCTGAAAGTGGAAAAAAAACTCAAACTGAGGGAAATCTGAATATGAAAAATTTAGGAACTTGAACAGGAACCTCAGAGGCAACAGAATAGAAGAAATGGAAGAAAGAATCTCAGGCATCGAAGACACTATAGAAGAAATGGATGCATTGGTTAATGAAAATGTTAAATTAAAAAAAAAAAAGCCTGCATAAAACATCCAGGAAATCTGGGACACTATGTAAAGATAATTGAATTCTAAGAATAGCACAAATAGAGAAAGGAGAAGAAACCCAGGCAAAAGGCATAGAAAATATTTTTAACAAAATCACAGAAGAAAATTTTCCTAAAGAAGGAGAGATCTATCAAAGCACAAGCACATAAAACACCAAAGACCAGAAAAAAGTCCCCTCTGTCTGGCTGGAGCCTTCCGCTTGCTTGCCTCTCCAGGGCCCTGTCCAGAAAGCCCCCTCTCTCTTTCCCTCCCTGTCTCTCCAAACCCTGCCAGCTCAGAGAGTCTCAGAACAAAGGAAAGGTGCCAAAAAGCCCAGTTCTGCATTCTTGGCAGCTATTGCTGTTAATATTCTGCCCTGCTCCTTGAAATCCTGCCCCTCGGTGCCGCCCTATGTCCTGATGTAAAAACCTCGTTTTAAGGAAAAATCCCTCCCCTTTCTCTCTCTCTTCCACTCTCTTTCTTCCTGCCATGAGGTATGCATACCTCCTCCGCTTTTCTTCTCTTCTCTTCCTCTCTCTCCTTTCTGTCTCTTTATCTCTATATTATAATCGCCCACCACCCGCCACTGCATCTGCCCAGCATGCCAACATGTTTCCCTGTACTTGCGGGATACTCTGGCCAGTCGGGGTCCCCTGTGTGCATATATCATAACAATTGCAGCTTCCTCCCCTGAAGTTGTCAGCTGCTTAAGTCTCTGCCTAAGCACTCAGCTTTTTGACCATACTTGGGCACAAACCCAGCTTGTGGCAGACATGTCATCACCTCTAGCCTACAACCTAGAAAACTTTTCTGCCTGGGCCTGGGCATATTACTTCTCTGGCCTCAAACTCTGGGACCAGAGAACCCACCTGGGGGTTGCTCTGCTCAATATACCTGTTATACTTCTCTAATTCAGCTTGATCTGGCTTACTTGTTTTGGGGGTGGGGGGGAGACGATGATCTATTACTCTCTGCACATAATAATCAAAATATTAAACATACAGAACAAATAAAGACTATTAAAAGCTGCAATGGAAAAAGACCAAATAACATGTAAAGGCAGACCTTTTAGAATAACACCTGACTTCTCAGTGGAGACTCATGAAGCTAGAAGGACCTGAATAGATGCGCCACATACTCAAAGGGACCACAGATANCAGCCCAGATTACTATACCCAGCAAAACTTATAATATAATGAAGAAAGACATTCCATGATAAAACCAAATCTAAGCAATTATCTGTCTACAAATCCAGCACTACAGAAGGAAAACTCCAACCTAAAGAGGTTAACTATTTATTGCTCTAGTTGAAAGCATGAACCTGGGAGAGTAGAGCCTAAAAAATGGGGTGGACTAAAGTCTCATGCAATTGCCAATTTTATTCAGAACATCAGACAACTTATACTCTGAGGGTTAAGAAGAGTCACCTGAGTAAAGTTTACAATCATAAGGATAAGCCACACGTGTCAAAAACAAGTTTTTCCATAGAGGCATATAAACAAATAACAATAGCCAGTTGTAATGAGTAATCTGAAATAAATTCATTCCTATCTGCTACACCTAGGAGGGGAATGAAAGCATATTCCAAGAACAACCCATGTCATGGAACAGAGATGACAAGACTCAATCTCACATAGCTTCATCCATGGACTGTACTCTGACAGTTAACCATGCCCAAGGAAACACAGGGAATAAATAATCCCAGACCAGTAAATCAAATCCAAAGAGGGGAAACAAAAACACACATGTCTCTTATACACATCTAGATGTGTATAAGAGACAGCCACCACCACCACCAACAACAACAACAACAACAACAAGAAGGTAACAGGAATCAGCAAACATTGCTTATTGATACTCTCAATATCAATGGTCCCCAATAAAAAGACAGAGACTAATAGACTGGATATGAAAACAGGATCCATTCTTCTGCTGTATCCAAGAAATACACTCTAAGATCAAGGACAGACATCACTTGAGGGTAAAAGGATGGAAAAAGATGTTCCAAGCAAATGAACCTAAAAAGCAAGCTGGTGGAGCAATTTTAGTATCTGACAAAATAGACTTCAAACCAAAATTAATTAGGATAGGGAAGGACACTACATANACATTAATGAAAAAAATCCACCAAGAAGACATTTCAATTCTTAACATCTATGCACCAAACTCAAGGACACTTAATATATTATAAAAGAGATACTACTATAAGTTTAAATCACATATTGACCATCACACACTGTATTAGGAGACTTTAATACTTCACTCTCACAAACAGACAGGTCACCTAGACAAAACTAAACAGAGAAGTGCGGAGCTAACAGATGTTATGAACCAAATGGACCTCACAGAACACTTCCCCCCAAAACACAAAATAATATACCCTCTTCTCTGCACCTCATAAACTTTCTCCAAAATTGACCACAAAGTAGGACACAAAGCAAGTCTCAACACATATAAGAAAATAGAAATAACTCCCTGCATACTATCAGAGCACCACAGATTAAAGTTGTATATCATCAACATCAGAAAAAACTAGAAAGCTTATAAACTCATGGAAACTGAACAACTCTCTAATGAAAAATGAGTCAAGACAGAAATTAAGAACGAAAATTAAAGGATTTCCTAGAATTCAATGAAAATGAATTCATAACATACCCAAACTTATGAGACACAATGAAGGAGGTTCTAAGAGGCAAGTTCACAGCACTAAGTGCCTACATAAAAAAACTGAAGAGATCTCATACTAGCAACTTAACACCACACCTGAAAGCTCTAGGACAGAAAGAAATCACACCCAAAAAGAGTAGACAGGAAGAAATGATCAAACTCAGGCTTAATAAAATAGAATCAAAGAAAACAATACAAAGAATCAATGAAACAGAGTTTGTTTTTTTTAATTAATCAGTAGATCAATAAATCCTTACCCAAATTTATTAAAAGGAATAGCAAGTTTACAAATTAACAAAATCAGAAGTGAAAAGGGGGATAGAACAACAGACCCCAAGGAAATCCGGAGAATATAAGGACATACTTTAAAATCTGTACCCCACCAAATTGAGGAATAGCTTTGAACTCATTGGCACAGGGAAAGACTTTCTGAACAGAACACTGTTAGCACAGGCACTAAGAGCAACAACCAATAAATAAGACCTCCTGAAACTGAAAATCTTATGCAAGGAAATNNATACAAAGCAGTAGCCTACAGAATGGGAAAAGACTTTTTTTTACCAACTACACATCCAATAAAGGACTAATATCCAAAATATATAAAGAACTCAAAAAGTAAACAAACAACTCAATTAAAAAATGGAGTATAGATCTAACAGAAATTCTCAATACAGGAAACTCAAATGGCTGAAAAACATTTAAAGAAATGTGCAACATCCTTAGTCATCAAGGAAATGCAAATTAAAACTACNGTGAGAGTCCATCTTACACCTGCCAGAATGGCAAAGATCAAAAACACTAGTCACAACTTATGCTGTTGAGGATGTAGAGCAAGGGGAACACTCCTCCATTGCTGGTGGGAGTGCAAAATTATAAGATTTCATCTTACATCAGTCAGAATGGCCAAGATCAATAAAACAAGAGACAGCTAATGCTGGTGAGGATATAGAGTAAGGGAACACTCATTCATTGCTGGTGGGAGTAAAAATTTGTACAGGCACTAGGGAAATCAGTGTGGAAGTTCCTCAGGAAGATGAAAATTAATCTACCTCAAGATCCAGCTATACCATTCTCACACATATACCCAAGGAATGCTTCATCCTACCAAAGAGATACTTACTCTACCAAATTCACTGCCACTGTCTTCATAATAGCCAGAAATTGCAAACAACCTAGATATCCCTCAACAGAAGAATGGATAAAGAAAATGTGGTATATTTATACAACAGAGTATTATTTAACTGTTTAAAAAAAAACAAAGAAATCATGAAATTAGATAAACGGATGGAACTAGAAAAAAAAATCATTCTGAGTGAGGTAACCCAGACCCCAAAAGACAAATATAATATATATTCCCTGATAGGTGGTGGATATTAGCTGTTAAGTCAATGATAACCAAGCTACAATCCACAGAACCACAGAAGTTAAGTATAGGAGGAGGGCAGATAGATCTCGTTATGAAAGGGAAATAGAATAGATAGTTATGAATGGATTGGGGAGGGATGTAATGGGAGGATCAAATGGGAATGGTGTGTTACAGCCCTGAGAGGAAAGGTATCCTGGCAGTCGGGAGCCAAGGAATACCACAAAGTCATAATACACAGCAAACTACACACAAGAGATTTATTGGAAGGGAAAAACACAGGAGGGTGGCTGCCTCTGCTCTGGTGAGAAGCAGCAGAGAATCAAGAAGATAGGGTTTATATATGATTTCTTGAAGCGGGGGTGTTGGGTAGAGCTTTCCAGGTTGGGAATTGGTGGGATTTCAAGTCCAGAGCTTGGGCTTTTTACTCTGTAGGGTTGGGGCTGGGTCCTGCCATTAGGGCAATTAGAGTGTTCTGTGGGTGGAACCTGGCAGTTGGAGGTCCTCAATGGTGGGACCTGGCCACTTTGCGCCTCAAGGGGTTTACATTACCCCCTTTTTTGTTTATTGATAAACAATCAGGGGTTGGGAAAGGGGGGTATGTTATCATTAGACTATTTCCTGCTGAATGGGGCCACAGAAGTCCTTAGGGTGAAGTTGATCTTCACCATCAGGGTATAACTGGAAATTGCATGCCTCTGCCTTCATAGCTAAGGACTAGTAATTCTGTAATAGCAACTGATGAAAAGTCTGGTTAGAAATCTTTCAGATNTGTTGTTGAAGAAATCTAGACAAGAAGTTTATGAGGTAGAATGCAATTAGAAGGATTAAGAAAAGGAGGAGAAGGGGGTTAAGAAGAGTAGTATTCAGTCCTATATTGGATTGCCAGTGGTCTACTGGCCAGAGGCATCAAGCTGTTTCTTTGTTTTTTTTGGAGATCTGCATTTTGGAGTTTTTGCATCTTAACTTTTACTATACCTGACTGGTTGACATGGAAGCAACATTCTTCCCTGAAGAAGAAAGACTACCTCTCTCTGCTGTTAGTAAATCTAATCTTTGCTGAATTTGTAGCACTATGGTGGCCAATGAGTCTACTTGGCCGAGTAGGGTAAGGATGGTCTGAGCCACCTGTTGGAGATCCTGGAGGAACTTAGGTGAAAACTGATGGTAAACAGTCAGTCCTGCCACTCCAGTAGCAATGTCAGCAGTCATACCCAGGACTGTGAGAAAGGGTAGGATCTGAATTGCTCATTTGTCATGCCATGCCACTATATATAAACTTGTGATGGGAACTGGCAAGGGCTGTTTACCAAGTACTGTAAGCATTGCAGCTTGGATGGAAAGGTATCATGGCAGTCAGGAGCCAAGGAATACCACAAAGTCACTGTAAGCATAGTAGCTTAGAGCTCTGCTCCAGGGAAAGGTTTCCCCAATGCAAGTATAACTACTCTGCTCTGGCAGGGGAGGGTTTCCCCAGGGAAAGTGTTAGAGTTCTGCTCCACTCTGTCTCTGGTGAAGTGTTACAGCTCTGATCAGGTCCCCTGAAGTGCAACAACTCTGCTCCACTCTGGCTCGTATGAAAGTTGTCACTGCTGGGCTCTGCTCCAGTCAAAGTGTCACACCACACAACAAATCTCACTCAAGAAATTTATTGGGAAAAAAAAATTCAGGAGGGTGGCTGCCTCTAAGGGTGATAAGCAGCTGCAAACTGAACAGAGTACAAAACTTATATAGGGTTGGGACAGGTGGGGGTGCAGAGCTTTTCCAAGGTAGCTTGGGATTGGTGGATTTTTGCAGCCTGATTCTGGGGTAAGCTCAGGGATTGATGGGATTCTGCAGCCCAACTCCGGGGCAAGAGAGGGATTGGTGGGATTTCAAGCCCAGATGCTGGGGTTAAGTCAGGGTCAGGCTGTTTTTCCTTGGCCCTGGTCTGGGGTCAAGTCAGGGGCAGGGTGTTCAATCCTTGGCCCTTTTTACTACCAGTACCACTCCTAATTTTGGAAAAATGAACATCAGGGCACAATTCTCAGATGACTTAGCAGGTAGGCAGCAGTAAACCTGAATGTCACAGAGGATGGAGGTGTTGTGAGTGTTTGGACATAGGGCTGGGTGGCAGTGCTCAGAGTCAAAGTATTATTATACTCTGAGAGATTCAGTGTGCTTACAAAATATGTCCCTGTGGAGTTAAAGCAGTCTATCATACCAAAGAGAGAGAAATGGGAGAGATAAGAAGTATTAGTGGTATCTGGCTCAGAGCAGTTAATGAGAGGCAAGGTGAGCGAGTGTAGTAGTCCAATGGGTGAGGCTATGGATGGTGGTCATGAATTTGACTTGGGAGAGTCACACAGTAAGCACTCTCCAAAGTGGCTATTCAGTGGCTGATATGCAATTAGAACAGTCCAGATTTGCCCCATGGTATTTGCAGGACCAATATGGGTCTCCTCTTTAAATTTTTGGCCACTTTTACAGTAATCTTCCTTTTGTTCATAGAGAAAATAGGCATGAGGGTAAGCCCTGGTCAAAGAGAGATGGATAAGGGAGTTGTAGGTATTGAATTCGTCTTTGACAGACCGATACAGAGCAATTTCCCAACCCTATTAGGACAGGCTCTTGGTTAGAGGCAGAGGTCTCTTAGATGTTAAACATCCCTATGTAAGAGCTACCCCAGACAGGTGTAGATAGGAAGAAATAGAGGAAGAGAGCACAATTTTAAATATCAAATCACCAACTTGAGTCAGTTTGAAATGCTGAATCATGGGTGTGGCTGAAAGGTTTAAGTATGCCATCCTCTATCAATGCTACCTAAAGAGAGAGAACTCAGGAAGGGAGTAGTGTTTGGAGACCTTTGTATGTCAGAAGGTGGGACAGGTGGTGAGAAGAGAAGACAGTAATATGTGACCTGAAGGTTAACTTCTTTGATTNGCATTTAAGAAGTTTGACTGTAGCCAGAGGTATATTCTTGTATATAAATGCATTGAGATGTAGCTTTAATACCTTATTAAACAAGCACTGTTTTTAAATCCTATCTTTTGTAAACTGAATCCAGTGACCAAAAAGCCCAGAGATAAACTGAGCTCTGGCAACCAGAGCAGTCATAGCAAGCAGTGTTAATAGTGGTGGCTGGAGGCTGGCAGCAGCAGAGAAAGCAAAAACAAAACCAATAAACACAGAACACAGACAGTTCACACACTCAAAGACAACCAGTCAGAAACAAAACATGCAATAGCCACTATCATTAATATAGCCAACTGAGCCTGACTGATTTTGTCTTGGCTCCCATTGTTACAACAAAACTTTCCAAACAACCAGAATCAGGTGGGCNGGCTCCATCTTGCCNTTTGCCCTGGATGGGAGTGATGTTTGGCCATGGAGTGGTTTTGGGTATCCCATACACAGGGATCCAAATGGGAAGCTGGTATGTGAAAAGGTGTGTCAGATTGTGTGGTTTGGAGGATGCGCAGAGGGATGGCTAGGGAAACTGGGGTCAAGCGGATGTGGGGAGCAAAAGAAATAGAGGCTCCCACTTTAGCTAGGAGGTTCCTTCCCAGCAAGGGGATAGCACAGGTTGGTACCACTAGGAAGGCGTAGGTAAAGGGAATATTCCTGAAAATAGAGCTAAGTGGTGGGGTTTGGTGAGGCTGATAAAGCTGACTCCTCCTACTCTGACATTAGAGGAGGGATAAAAAGAGGTGGGTTCTTAAAACTCCATCAGGACCGAAAAAGTGGCTCTGGTGCCCAGAAGGAAGGAGATGCATCATCCTGATACTGTGACCACTCAAGGCTCCCTATCAGAGATGGCAGTGGTCAGGCCCCCTCAGTCATCCATGGCCAGACCTAGGAAGTCGGCAGGAGAATGATTTCGGCTTGATGTTCTCACACCATGAAGGGCATGAGGACAGACAGCAGCCCAGTGTTCCTCTTGATGGCACTGTGGGAATAGTCAGAATGGTTTGTAAAGAANTGGACAAACCTGGGCCCAATGACCCTCCTGAGACTGCATCTGAACCAGGGAACCAGTGGTTTTAGGCTTTGAGAGCATGGGTAGCTGCTACGGTCAGCTGAAAGGCCTTAGCCAGCATCAGGTACTTTTGTTTTGGGGCTTTGTCATCTCTCCCATGGTGTATCTTGAAGGCCATGGCTAAGACTGCATGTGGAGTCAGGGGTTCTTTCTTTTAGATGTTTAAGTTTGGTCCTAACATCAGGGAAACTCTGAGAGCAGAAGTACGTCATAAGGAGTTAGTTCCCATCTGGAGACTCAGGATTTGCAAGAGGGCCTTTATAAGGTGGTCTAGGAATTGAGATGGGTTTTTGAGTTTGTCCTGGATGACCTCTTGGATTTTTCATAGTTTACCTCTTAAGGGCGGCCTTGCAGAGATTGGCAAGGAGGTAAATTATAAATTGATCCCTAGCAAGGATATCTCCTGGGGTATTATAATTCCATTCAGGGTCCTGGTCAGGTACTGCCTCATCCCCAGCTGGGTGGGTGGTATTTGTTTGGTGCATTTTGTCTTCTAGCCTGATCCCAGACTTGCCTGAGCTCCTCATAGAGAAAATTGTTGATGGGAATCATATAAATATCATGGAAGGTGAAGTTGTAAGATTGGTTAATATACTGGAGTTCTTTAATACAGGTGGAAGAATTAGCAGTGTAGGACCCCAAGCTCTTTGCTATTTGAACAAGTTTGCTTGATAAGAAGGGGAAAGTGTACCCTGATTAAGCCCTTCACCCCAGCAATCTCCCACAAAGGGAGAACTGTGGCTGGTTTAGGCCAGGTAGGGGAGAAAAGGTAAAGGGAGACCCAAGGCAGAGCGGGAGTGAATAGTGGGAGGACTAAGGGCTGCCAGTGAGCTGAAAGTGGGCACCTGAGAGGGTTGATCTGGACCATTATCACAGAGGAGGCAAAAAGGGAGACTGAATAGGCTGGAGAGGGAAAGAAACCCCCCCCAAAAAAAACTAGCAATAAATTGACTCCTAATTACACTCTGCTATACTCATAGTTCAGTGCCTTGCTTAGCCATCATCAGAGAAGCTTCCTCCTACAGCAGATGGGAATAAATACAGAGACCCACAGCCAGACATTATGCAGAGAATAAGATCTTTGAACACGCAACCCTAAAGGGGATGTCTCCATCAAATCCCTCCCCTCAAGAGCTCAGGGAACCAGCTAAAGAGAAAAAAAAAAAAAGAATGCAAGAGCCAGAGGGGATGAAGGACACCAAGAAAATGAAGCCCTCTAAATCAACATGATTAAAGCCCAGAGACTGAGGCAACATGCAAAGGGCCTGCAAAGGTCTACACTAGGTCCTCTGTGTAGGGTAAAAGAGCCAGTGAAAGAAACACACCCTGGCCCTGAAATCAGAGCCAAATGGTTAAAAAGGGCTGGTGAAAGAAACACTTTGGCCTTGAAACCAGAGCCAAAGAAACACACTCTGACCCCAACCAATTCAGCATGAAAACCTACCAATCCCTNAGCAGGAAAACCAACCAATCCCTGAGCATGAAATCCAGCCAATCTCTGAGCTTGTCCAAACTCAGGGATTAANATCTGACCAATTCCCACCCTGAAAATCTTCACCCTGGAAAAACTCCACCCATAAGAAGCCCTATATGCCCTGTACCTGTTTAGTTGGGAGCTGCCTTCTTCCACCCTGGCAGAGGCAGCAACTCTCCTGGATTCCTCCTTCCCAATAAATCTCCTGAATGAGTTTTGAAGACGTTTGCTGGAGTGGAGTAGGGCAGAGAAGTAACAGCTTTCACCAGAGCAGGAGCAGAATTGCTACAACTCTGCAGAGAAACCCCCTTAGCAGAGAAGTAACAGAATCTCTGTGGGGAAACTCTCTTAGAGTAGAACAGAGCTGAGCTGTAATGACTCTCTCAGAGGATCAGGATTGCTACATTCCTGTCAGGACTAGAAGAGAGCTGTAGATATTGTCTGGCTTCCATAGGCCAGGATACCTTTGCCTTCAGAACTGTAACACCTACACCTATAGGCATAGCCTGGCTTCTGAGGGTCCGGATGCTTCTCCCTCCAGAGCTCTAACACTTATGCTCTGCGTATATATTGTGGCTCCCAGTTTAGTGTTTTTATGGGACTCCTGAGTGTGTATGAACAAGTGGGTCTCTGATTCTTGTGCCTTCTCTTGGGCTCTTTTCCTTCTGTTTGTTAGTCTTGTCCAAGTCTGATATGATAGTTTTTGTTTTATACTTTTTGTTATATTTTCTTATTATACCTTAGAAGCCTGTTTGTTTTCTAATGAGAGACAGAAAAGGAGTGGATCTGGATCGGAGGGGAGAAACTGAGAAGAGAAGAGGGAGGAGAAACTGCGATCTATTTCCAATTAAAATTTTTTTCTGTTGTTTTTAATTTATATTACTACCAATAATATGGAAGAATATTTGGGAACAAGTATTTGTGGGTAAATGATTTTCTTTCTCATAGATAAAGAGAAGTAGAATTGCTGAATCATACAATAATTAATTCCATGTTTATCTTTTGGTATGATTGTAAATAGTTGCTTTCTTAATCTTATTTTTGTATTGCCTTTTGCTATTGATTGTGTGTGTGTATGTGTACTTGTGAGAAGGGTCAAACCCTTCTCCAAAGTTGCTGTGCTAGTTTACATTCTCACCAGCAGTACATGAGGATTTGAACAAATTTCTCCAAATATTTGACAATATTTATGTCAGTTTTTATTATGGTCATTCTAGTGGATATGAAGTAGTATCTCATTATGGCTTTGATAAGTTTATTTGACTTATGATCATCACCTTTACATAAGTATGGTTCAAAGAAATGTCAAACAGGACCCTTTTAAATTTAGATTTTCATTAACTGCTGAATATCTAGAGCTCTTTATAGATACTTTGTAATCTCTTTTCATAGTATGATTAACAAATATTCTATTTTGGGGCTATGTTGTCACTTGATGGTATCCACACAAACACATTTTTAGTTTTTGG
>LZPO01035155.1:71243-89777 GCA_001675575.1 Neotoma lepida
TTCTCTAATGGCTACTTTACAATTCCCAAAGTGGTTTTATATTTATTATCTCATGGAATTCTTATTGAAGAATGAGTTTTTCCTTGGCTCTATTTATATCAGTACTTACTTTTTTATTAGTGTCAGACTCGATAAACTTTGAATTTTATTCTAATATAGAACTCATAGAAATAATATAGAATCACAGAAATAAAATGAAGTAGAAAGATGATTTTCTTATTTCTTAAAAAAGAATAACTTTATTTTCTGAGGTAACTGTATAGTTTATTGCAGTTGTTATAAATATAGAGAGAACTTACCCACCCTTTATGCAGTGTCTGGTGATGGTAATATTTTGACTAACTATAGTACAATAATAGTACAACTAGAAATCTGACGTTCACAGAATTTGTCTGTATGTACAGAGATCACCAGTTTTACATGTATTCATTGTAGATTTGTTCGCAATCACCATAGTCAAAATTCTAAATAGTTCTATTAAAGGATTGTTTTATTTTGGTTTGGTTTTTGAGGTGCCCCTTGCACATGGTAGGCAAGTGTTATACTACTTTTTTTTGCATTTAAAAAATTGTGTGTGTATGCACATGTATCTAGGTATTCTTGGAAGCTAGAAAAGAATGTTGATTCCCTACACTGCAGGCACAGGTGGTTGTGATCCATATGACATGAGTGCTGGAGATCAAACTAACTCCAATATTTTGTAAGAGCAGCTAACACTTTGAACATCTGATCCATCACCTCAACCTCAGCACAGATACTTTCTTTCCTACCCACTTCCCTAATCCCAGACTCCTATTAATCTGTTCTCTATCACTATANTTGCATCATGTCAGAAAACTATATAAATTGGATCATATATTTTATGACTTTTTTGAGATCCATTCTTTTTACTTGGCATAATTCTTTGAAGCCATTCCAATTGTGTTTCAGTACTTTTCCCCTTTTTATTCCTTTTTTTATAGAGGTGCTAGATTGACTAACTGTTCATCTTTTGGAAAACATTGGAATTCTTACCAGTTTTTGACAGTTACAATGTAATTGCTATGAACATTCATGTATAGGTTTTCATATGCACCTGAAAGTTTGATTTCTTTGGGATTAAGAATGTTTGGTTTTATAAGAAACCATATTCCAAAAAGGTTGTAGCATTTTATATTCNCACCAACAATGCAATAAATCTAGGTATTCTGCATTCTAGCTTCCAAATTTGTATAGTTTTAATTTTAGGAATCTCATGGGCATTTAGTGATGTCTAGGTTAGATTTTCTTTCTATAATTGTCAATAATAATGGATATTATTTCATGTTCTTATTCCTGTATATATCTTCNTTGGAACTGGGTGCATTCTTTTGGCCATATCATACCAGAATGTTGGGGCATTTTTGTTTTGAGTTTTGAGATTGTATATATGTTCTAAATCCAGATCTTTTGTTGGATATGTAGTGTGAAATACTTTCCTCTGCCTCTATGGCTTGCATCATTATCCTCAGAATCTTCCATAGTCTAAACAGTTTTAACCTTAACTAGATGAGTGTGTCTTTTTTTTCTTTTTAGTCAATGATTCATTTGAGTTGGTTTTTGTTTACTAAGCATGTCTAAGTTAAGTTTTTTTAATTGATGTCCACTTATACCAGCACCATATATAGAAATCTTTTTTGCATTTCTGTTAGAAATCAATAGGAACATATTTATATGCTCTTTCTGGGTTCTTGTGTTGCATTGCTCTGTCTGCCTGTCCCTCAGCCTTTATTACTGTACATGTATGGTATAGAAAACCTTAATAGTAGAGAGAGTGACTCCTCTCACTTTGTTCTTACTTTTCAAAAGGAGCAGTGCTAGTCCTTTCTGTAATAACTTTGACACAAGCATGTCAACGCTGGTAAAANAAAGACAAAAAACTCTACTGGTGTATTAGTAGGTATTTCATTAAACTATAGATCAATTTTTAGGAAGAACTAAAAGTCTTTGCTGTGTTATATCTTTTCATCCATTAATGTGGTTATTTGTTGCATTGATGATACATTAAGGAATGACAATAAAGGAACCTTCCTTTGGATTAGTTTGACCAAGAATGGTCCCCAATTGGCCCCTTTTCTTCCTGTGTCTTGTCTGATCCAAAGAAAGGACTTTGCTNTGTGCTGATTGAATTGAACTGCACAGAAATCATGGTGTGGGAAAGGAGCAAGGTGTTCTTTACAGAGCTCTTTAGCAGAGCTTACAAGGGAAGGGGTTACTTTACTGACTCCATAGGATCCAGAATTCCAGAATAAGTACTCAAAATTGCAAAAATATGTCATCAATTTATATCAGATGTTGCTTCCAATATTTATGGGATATTTGTTTTGTTTAAGGTTGTTTTCAATGTTTTGGCTATTTTTGCAAATGATTACCACAACACACATATACATTATTCTGGGTTGGAGCATGGAAGACTATATAACTTAAGGTTAAGGCTATACATCTAGCTTAGGTTGTAAAAGCTGATTTCAGGGACATCTAAGGCACAGCAAGGTTGATTTCATTGTTCTATTAAAAGCAGGCTAAACTTAAACAGGCTGAGCACACAGTAGGATAGCAGGCCCAGTACATACTCTTAAATGATCTCAAGGCATGCATGTTATTAACTTTGCTAAGGTCCAGCAAAAGTTCAGTCTCTTTGGGGTCAAGAAATATTTTCAGAAAGATCTATCACCACAGTATGTCTCCAATTATTTAGATGTTTAATTTCTTCAGTAGCTGTTTTTAACTTTCAGGATGTAAATTGTGTATAAGTTTTCTCATATTNACACATAAATATTTAATCTTTAGGAGCAATTGTAAATGATAATTTGATTTTTATGTTTTTGTTCAGAATATATAGACGTGATTGAGCTTTGTATTTCAATCTTAATTCCAACAACTTTTGTGAATTTGCTGATAAATTCTAAGGATTTGGCTGTTGATTCTTGGGATTTTTCTCTGTCCACAGTCATGCCATTTGCAAATAGGAACACATGTATTATTTTCTTTGCAAATGTGTATCTTTCCCCCTTTATGGTACTGGCTCAACTTTTCAGTGGTATGTGAATAAGAATGGTGAGAGATGTCATCTTTGCAACATTTTTTATTTTAGATATGATGTGTTCAGTCTGCATTCAGTAATGTTGACTGAAGATGTTTTTGTAGGTGCCTAAAGTATTGAGGAAGTTTCTATTTCTAGTTCTTTTTCTTATTTTTCTGTTTTAAGAAATGGAATTTCTTTGTGTTGTCCAGTCTGGCTCCAAATTCCTGAGCTTCTGCAAGGCTCCTTGTGCACATCACTAGTTCCTGCCCAATTGCTAGTTTTTACTGTAATTGCATGCTAGATTTTCTTAACTGCTTTTTTTTCTATGTCAACTGGTATACAGATTTTCTTTATCCTGTAATGATGAGGGTTACACTGACTGAATTTTGCACATTGAATTTCCCTTGCATATCTGTTATAAATCTTATTTGTTATGATTATTTTTATGTATTAAACAGCTTGATTTGCTGTTTTGAATTTTTATAACAAAGCTCATGAGAGGTGTTGGTCTTAAGTTTTATGCTTTTGTACTATGTTACTACNATTTGTAGCATGGTTATAGTAGCCCCATCATGTATATTAGCAGTTTCCTCCTTTCTTATATTTTCTGGAAGTGTAGGAAATTGGTGTTTGGTTGGTTTTGACTTTAGTTTTTAGAGACAGTCTCTCTCTCTCTCTCTCTATATATATATATGTATGTCTGGCTGCAATTTGTGATCCTCCTACCTTAGCCTCCTAAGTGCTGGGATTACATGCATGTGCCATCAAGTCTGATTTGAAGGGATGTTAGTTCTTAAATGTTTGTTAGTATTCTCCAGTGAAATGGTAAAGGTCCAAAGATTTGCTTTTAAAGAATTTTTAAGTTAAAATTTTAATTTATTTAATAGTTTTAAGATTATTCATATTGTCTTTTCATCTTGATTGAACTTTAGGAGTTTTTAGGGTATTTTTAAATGATATCTTATTTTTATTCTATGTGTATGGGTGTTGCCTGCATGTATGTTTTTGTTCTCCTGTGTGCCTGATGCCCCTGGAGGCCAGAAGAGGGCATCANGTCCCNGGAACAAGAGTTACTGGTGAGTGCTGAGAATGATGAGTAGGGTACTCTGGATGAATAGGCATACTCTTAACCTCTGAGCCATCTCTCCATCCCAAGGAGTTTGTAGTTTTTGAGAATTGTTTCATTTCTTCCAAGTTATCAAATTTGTGAGCATAAATTAATAGTATTATTTTACTATCTTATTAATGACCACAATATCTGTAATCCTTCATTTCTGACAGTAGTGGTTTGAACCGTCTCTTTTATCTTTGCTAGGCTTATCAATTTTATTGACTTTTCAGAGAACCAGATTTTTGTTTGACTGATTTCCAACACCCCTATGTTTCTGTTCTCTATTTCATTGATTTTTTTTTATTCTCTTATCTGTGTTATTTCCTTCCTTCTTATTGCTTTGGATTTATTTTCCCTTCTTTCCCTAACTTCTTATAGAGAACTTGGAGACTGTGTCTATCTCTCTTAATTTAAGCAGTTAGTGCTGAAAACTTTCTTAGCCTGTTGTCACTACGCCCACATGNTCTACCATATTTTCACTTCATTCAAGTCTGTGCATTTTTTATAATTTCTTTTGACATTTCCCATTGTACATCTCCAGCAGTTTAATGATTTTTCTATTGTTTTCTTTTATCAACTCCTACTTTTGTTCTNTAATGGTCAAATAACTATTAACAACAAGATTTTGAGGTTTCATAGTCTACAATGTGGTTGTTCTTGATGACTGTCCAAGAGGGCTTTAAAAATACCTGTAATTGTAAGTCTTTTAGCTTGCAGTGAGAAGCTCCTTTTCTTTGTTTTATTTTCTTGGTGTCTTTGTTTAGTCATTTTGCATGTAACTAACATTTCATCTTTGTTGTTAACTCCTTGTACTGAAGGGAAACTTTCCTTGAACTGGTTAAGAGCACTGGCTATCCAGTCCACCAGTCCTTCTCTATGGATATCTTCTTTTCCCTGTTTATACAGCACATCAGTCCAGGCTACTCTCTGTGTTTTCCTCTCTCCCCTCTGGTTTTCTTCAAGCTGACCTTTTCTTACTATTTGAATGTTCTCTTTCCTCTGCTTAGGCCTTGACTTCATGCCAGAGTGTTCTAGGTGAGTGTATTCTCTTCATTCACTACAGACTCTGTCACTGTGTAAGCCTATGTCTTCGTGATGATAACTGTATTTGTCCTTTTTGCCTGGGTTCTGATACCGCATACAGGGCTTCCCACTGAATGTTTGTCCTTCTTAGCTCATNATTGTCTAATACCCTGTTTCAGGTTAATTAGGTATGAATACTATGTTGATTCCTTGTTGGCTGTGTTTATCAACACCTGCCTCCAAATGCTGCATAGATCTCCCATTATAGTTGGCATCTAGGTCTCTATGCTAGCTCACCACCATCTCCTAGTTCATCTCACCATACTTAGGTCCTAGTACAGCATATATGGCTGGCTATCTCCCCATGATGTCTTCTTATCTGCCTGAGTCTCCACCTCCTACTAGACCTCTGTGTAGATACACTTTTACATCTCCTTGGGCTCTGGTCGGCTGCTCTGAGCCACCCCTCTGTGCAGATGTCATCATTATACTATTATTATACTAGATTATATTTATTGTATATTATATTATAATTAACATATAATAATTATTACATAAAAATTATAATTAATATAAAATAATTATATAAAATAAAAATTAATAATAATATATATTATATATTATAATATATTATACTATTCAGATTCTTGGGCCAGCTCTGCCACGTGACCTGTGCTCTATAGCCTCTGCTGCCGCTGACCATCTTACTCCCCCTTGAGTAATGGGGGAGTCTTGGAGATGATTCTTCTTATATTGCTGTCTGAGAACCATCAATTGAATGGTGGCGATCCTCTTTGACAAACCTGACTAATACATTAATTATATAAGGCCCAAAAATTAAGGCCAACAATAGGAGGACTAAGGGGCCAGCCAGAGCACACAAGAGAGTGGTCAACCAGTGGAGACCAGTTAAACAGGGACTCATACCATTCCTCATTTTGTTGCCTCTTGAGTTTCCTGTCATGCANTACTTTCTCAGCANGGTCATGGAATCTCTAATGACTCCCAAGTGGTTGTCATAAAAACAACACTGTTTCCCTAGGGCCAAGCGTAGACCTCCTTGTTGAAGGAATGGTAAGTCCAGCCCTCTTCTGTTCTGGAGGACTACTTTAGCTAAGGAGGAGAGGGATTCTTCTGAATGGGTGATAGGTTTTTCTAGGGTGGCTGTATCTTCACCTGTGGCAATGTTCAGAGTCCTATAATTTTGGTCTTGGAGAATGAGGGCTGAAGTCCTGGTAACTATATCTCTGGCTAAACTGAAGCCTAGAGGGAGGATACCAGTATGGCTGTGAAAACTTCCCGTTTGGCCCATTCTGGTGGTTCCAGCTGGTGGAGAATTTCTCTTTCGGGGTAATAGGCTATTTTAGGGACCAGTTGTACTAAGACACGAAACCCTGANTGTTAATTAAAACTTGAGCATGTACGCAGGGGGTCAAACCTGTAGTGCAAGCCGCCCAGGCATCGTCTGGGGGAATTAAGTATCCCATCCTTGGTGGACTCTGAGTCTCATTGCAGAGANTGACATANTTTGGTGGGGGCCAGCCTGTGCAGAGGCCATTCCCTGTCACAGACTGTAAGGTGAGCCTCCCTTTGCCTGAGTGTTGCTGTCTGCATGACTGGGTGTCAGAGGAGTCCGTATAGTCTCCCTTCGTAATAGGGGTTTTTGTATCCAGGCAAAGCTAGCAGGTTTTCGTGAGACTGGGTTTTGAGCCATTTAAAATCAAATAGCTTTTAGAAGGTTTAAGGNTCCTGGATTGGGGGATAGGCNCGTGGTGGCAGTTTTGTCTGTTAATAGCAACATTTTAGTNTTTGTGGGCCTCGGGGTGGGGGCAGGCATGGGTCTGGTTGTGCTTATTACCTTATTGGGGCCCAGGGGCTGCAATGGTTGTAGGGGCTGGACATGTAATTGTAGGGTGAATAATGCTCCCACAGCTGTGGTGCCATTCTGGCCTTGTCATATAGCCTTAAACCTCAGTTTTTCCTGGTGTCCAATTAGAAGCCTTTTAGCCAGCATCAGAGAATCAATACTGTGTCGCATACCCCCTTTCCATTACACCCAGGNTGACAGGCTGGTTCATATGCCCTTTTTACTCTGTTAAGGTCTCCAGTCTTTGGGGCCTTCCACCGGGTGTGACCTATGGAGACACAACTCCATGAGGCACAGATATAGTCACTTGTTCCCCCACAAGTCTTTTCCTGGGCCTTAGTTTTATTATGTCCAGGGCAAACATAGAAATGGAGACAATGTTTTTGAATAATTGAGTCAGTATAGATGCTCCCGTGTAACACTCAGTTCNCCATTTTGGTGAAAAGTACCTCCAAGTCAAAGTACAGATCAGGAAACCAGGTCCCTAAGGGGGCAGAATGAGAGGGCTGGTTTAGTGCCTCCTCCAAGTCTGTATTGATGACCTTCCAAGTGAGGTTAAAGGGCTGATGAGTGTTTTGGCACCCTGTGGGNGCCTGGTTGTAAAACCCCAGCAGACACGAACCAAGGAAACTAAGGAAGCATAGGAGCAAGCCCATTACTTAGCTGGGTTGGTATCCTTCTGGATACTCAGTTTTAGAGGGTCTTGTGGGTATGCAACTGCCCTCCAAAGTCCAGGATTGACTTCCTCTGGAGCATAGTCCTCAGGGTCTGTGTGCAGGTCCACAGGCTTCATGTGGGAGTGGTGTATCCAGGTGGGGACCTTATCGACTTTGACAGCTGTGGATGTCATCAGGATGACAGTGTAGGGTCCCTTCCATCCAGGTTTCAAGGTTTCTTTTTGCTGTCTTGATGATCACCAAGTCCCCTGGCTGGAATCTGTGAGGCATGGGAGGCAGCGCCTTCTCATAGACTGCACATAGCTGAGGCCAAAGCTGTTTCTGCACCTGGAACAAGACTTATGGAGAGGAAAGAAATCTTTGATTATCAAATTCAGCAAATACTTCAGCTTTTAGGTTAGGCAACAAGGGTGNTGGCCAAGCATACGTGATTTCAAATGGTGTTAAGCTTAAGGTGTAGGGAGAGTTCTGAACCTGGAAGAGAGCAAAGGGAAGGAGAGACACCCAGTCACTGCCAGTCTCAAGAGTTAATTTGGTTAATGTCTCCTTTAAGGTCTGATTCATCCTTTGCGCCCTTCCTGGAACTCACTTGGTAGCCCAGGCTGGCCTCGAACTCACAGAGATCCGCCTGCCTCTGCCTCCCGAGTGCTGGGATTAATGGCGTGCGCCACCACCGCCCGGCCCTGATTCATCCTTTCTATCTATCCTAAANACCACAATGAAACTTCCAGTTTGTCCCCACAGTTTGAACTAGCCGTTGTGTTACCTGTGAGATAAATGCAAGCCCATTATCAGACCCTAGGAGAGTAGGGAGGTCATACCTGGGGATAATGTCTTNCAGTAGCTTCTTTATGACCACCGAAGTGGTCTCCCTCTTAATAGGGTATGCCTCAGTCCATCCTGAAAAGGTATCTCTAAACACCAATAGGTACCAATAGCCATAGAGCCCTGACTTTACCTCAGTGAAGTCAATTTTCCAATTGGCTCCAGGCTGTGTTCCTCTTTCTCTGCTCCCATTGACGCTCCTGTGCCTGATTTGGCATTGAACAGGTGACATGTCAGGCAGCNGGCTACGGCTTCCTCCGTTTTTGGCCTCAGATCAAACACCTTGAGATGTGCTCTTCTTAGTGAGTCTTGTATTTTCCTTCCCCCCAAATGGGTACTTTGATGTATCTGCTGGACTAATTGGCTGGAAAAGTCTGAAGGGAGGATAATCCACCCATCAGGAGTCCTGTACCATCTGTCCTCTTTGTAGGCATTGGTGCAAGTTCGAATCCTCCAAAATTCCTTCTTGATATAGGCAGGATTTTNGGCAAGGTTGGGACTGCTAGTTTAGGCAAGTTGACTACCAGGGTGGCTACCATGTGGAGGGCTGCTTCTTGAGCGGCTGCATCTGCCTTCTTGTTTCCCTTAGAAACAGGGTCCTCTTGTTTCTGATGTCCTGGGCAGTGCATAACAGCTACTTTTCGGGGCAGCCATATNACTTTCAGGAGATTCAGGATCTTCTGCTTGTTCTTGATAGTCCTTCCTTCTGCCATCAGGAGGCCCCTTTACTTGTAGTTGGCGCCATTGACATGCACAGTGGCAAAGGTATATCAACTATATATATATATATATATATATATGTATATATTGAGTCTCTTCCCTCACCTCATCTCTAAGGCCTTGTTTAAGGCTATTAGTTCAGCCCTCTGGGCTGAGGTATTTGGTGGCAGGGCTTCTGCCTGGATGATTGTGTCTTCTNTAGTCGCTGCCGCTCCTGCATACCTGGTGCCATCCTTGATGAAGCTATTACCATCCATGTACCAGGTGATTTTGGCCTCCTTTACAGGTGAATTGCCGAGATCCAGCCTTGTTCCGTATAGNTGGCTCAATATTTTCTGACAGTCATGNAGAGGGCCACCCAGGTCTGGGTCTGGGAGCAGGGTGGCTGGGTTGGGAGCACTACTGGAGGTAAATTGGACTTGAGAGGGATTTAAGAGCAAAGCTATCTATCAGGTGGATGTTTGAGGACCCTTTCTATAGCATGTGGTGTAGTTACTGTGAGGGCCTGGCCAAGAGTCAGTTTGTCCAAGTCCTTGACCAGCAAGGCTGTGGCTGCTATTATGTGAAGGCTTGGGGGCCATCCCATTGCCACTGAATCTAGCTTCTTTGACAAATAGGCCACTGGCCTCTTCCAGGGTCCGAGAGACTGGGTTAGGACTCCTTTGGCTACCCTTTTCTTTTTGTCCACGTATAGGTGAAATGACTTTGTTACATCTGGCTAGGCTAGGACCTCTAGCAAGGCTGTTTTCATTTTGTCAAAAACCCCTTCCATTTGCTCAGTCTATTCTAATGGAGTCCCTCCTCCCCTGGTTGCTTCATACAGCAGTTGGGCTAACTCTGTAACCTGGAGATCCAGAGCCTCCAAAATCCAGCAGACCCCAAGAACTTTTANCTCCTTGTGATTGGTGGGCTNGGGAATCCTTAGAATAGTCTCTTTCCTTGCCTCTGATAGCCACCTTCTTCCCCCCTTGAGAGGTTATGTATCCCAGAGAGGTTACCTTGGTTTGACAGAGTTGGGGTTTCTTCTCTGGCACACAGTACCCCAGTTCCCCCAAGGTTTGGAGCAGTTCCTTGATAGCCATCCTGCAAGCCTCCAGATCATTACGGCTGCCATCAGGAGGTTGTCTGCATACTGTAATAAACTGACATTTGGGTGGACCGGTCTGTACTCACCCAAATCCCCATGTAGGGCTTCTTCAAAGATGGTNGGGGAGTTCTTAAATTCCTGGGGAGAGCCATGTCCAGTTGAGTTGTCCATTGTGTCCCTTATCTGGGTCCTGTCATTCAAAGGCCAAAAGAGACTGGCTGACTAGGGCCAGAGGCAAGCTGAAGAAGGCTTAGCAGGTTTCTCAGAAAACTTAAGATTTTGCAGCTTCCAATTATAGAGGTCATTAGTGGCAAAAGGCCAATGGACCAGCTGCTGTCTACTCCCTCAGTATCAGGANGGCCCACGGCATGCAGGGGAAGGGCCATGGAGTTGGCTTTAGCTAGCAGATCCTCCCTCTGTGAGTGGACACGCTTATGTGGGGGCTCCCCAGTTCTTCTTCTGCCCCCTCTCTCTGCTCCCTCGGTCCCCCCGACCCTGTGTGCCACCTGTGGGTGGAGTGGCAGGGCTGAGAATAACTCTTCCTCCGGGTCCCTCAAAGGGGTGAAGACAGAGTAAAGGGATGCTGAAGGTTTCAGTTCTCCTTTCTCCCTTGGTGGCAGATTCTTTTCTGTCACCACTGCAACAACCACCTGGGAGGGTGGAAGAAAGGGTTTTTTTTCTGTCATCATCTGCCAGGTTGTGATGTAGGGAACCTGATTGGGGTATCCTNGTGACCCACAGACTNTGTCCTTTACCTGGTAAATAGTTGGGAGGTCGAAGGTTCCCACCTCAGGCCATCCCACATCAAATATGAGCCATTCATTCCTGCAAAAGGTAGATAGCTTTCCTCTCCGGACAAGTCCCATGTCAGTGGCCTGGGTCTGGAAGTCCTTAAAATGGTTTAGCAAAAGACTTTGGGGAGTTGAGGTTATCTCCCCCATCTCTCCTAGAAGAATAAAAGTGGTTACAAGACAAAGATACAGAAAGACAACACACCAGAAAATGTAGTGGTACAACATACAAAAAAGAAACCAAAATTGGGATGATGGCCTCTCTCATAGTAAGCAAGCTCACTCTGGCAGGAGTGACCTGCTCTGTCCCACCTCAATTTTCAGTGGGACCCAGTCCGCCTTTGGCAGGTTCGAGATGTTTCCTGACCCACCTGGCAGGGATGTCAATAGCTCGTCCACCTGNCTCACCTAGGCCTCCAGGATGGCTCGAGCCTTTAAGAGTAAAAGTTAGAAAGAACAAAAGACTGATGACTGACATAAACACAGAGTGCTCACTTACTAGCCAGTCTTCTAAATGCTCAGTGTAGTAGGGGTCTCTGGGGGGGATTCCTGGCCAGTGCACCAGTGTTAGGGTCCACAGATCACTCCACAAAGATCACCACTCACACAAGCAATCCTCAAGAGCATTTATTTCTTGAGAGCAAATTCCAGCATGCAGGCGTCAGCCACACAGACAAAAAAAATGGCAGCAGCCCTGAGAGAAGCTCACAGGCTCCTTTTATACACCACTAGGGGAATTCCAGGGTCAGGTAGGCCATCTCCAGCAAACATGATTGGCTAAGCAAACAAAGGTTACATTATTTTAAATTTGATTGGTTGTGGCACCTTTAGACATGTCAGGGCAAGCTTGGACATGTATCAGAAAAGGGGGCAGTGTGTCTTGCAGGATCTGCCCTTTTCTGATTGGCTGGCTGTAGCCTGCCAGAACAGGGCAGGCTGCAGGACTTGAGAGCTAGCAGGCAGGAGGCTGCAGTTCCGGCATCACTGGAGAAGGGTGAAGTGGCAAACTGGAAGTGGAGCTGGGGGCCTGTGTCAAAGGCTGGGGCCAAGGCAAACAGGAGGGGCCAGCTGATGTTGGCCTCCCACAGAGAGGAAATGAAAGCTCAAATTTCATTTTGAAGAGAAAAAATTGTGTTCTTTGTAAAAAAAAAAAAGATGTTTAAATGTAGTTCTTATTCATGAGAAAACTTTGCTTTACAAATCACATGATATAAATAAGACAAAATCTGCTGCTTTTGTGCTTTGCTTGCCTTGTCTAATATATTTTTTTAAAATCAATAGGCTCAATTTTGATTAAATAGAGAATAATGATGAGATATTAATAGAAAAGGCTAGGCTGCAGTTTTAAAAGTTATCTTAATTTATATCTTTTCAAAAAAAAATTAGCCATGAGGGATTATGTTTACCTTGTATAAGGTCAAACCAAATGGAGAAAAGTGTCAGAAGCATTAGGAAAAATGACATATTTCAGTACATCCACTTAAGCTCCAGCTTGGATGCAGAGNTGTTGGTGTTGCTGAAGAAGACACATCACTGAGATTTCTTGGCATCCACCATTGGCCTTCAGCAGAATGCTTTCAGAGCGATGTAGAATTCAGTAGCTATCAGCAAGCCTATAGAACAAGCTGGTTTTTTTTGTTTTGTTTTGTTTTTCAGTTACAGAATAATATTTAATATAATTATATAGTGCTAACTTCTTTTTCAAATATTACTTTTGAGGTTTAAAGCATCTTTACAAGAACTATTCCCAAGCTCTGCATCTTCCCTTTTTCTAAAATAGGGTCTTGTGTTTGGCAATGTTATGTGGGAAAACATACTTGTGTCTTGGGTAGGTCCACATACAGGCTCTGTATGTGAACCTTCTGTTTAATATCTGTACTGATGCTATGTAACAAGGGCTCAGAAAGATGCCTTTCAGCGCTACAGAAAGATGAAATCTCTAAATTTGCAAGAAAAATGGATTAACTTAGAATGTATAATGTTAAACAAGGTCACCAAACCTTGGTAAAAGAAAATCCACATATTTGCCTTCATATGCAGATCCTAGCATAAAATATGTACATATGTGCGAATGTTACTGTGGGTCCTGTATACACGTACAAAGGAGAAAGAGAGATTTTAGGTGGTGAGAAAGGGCAGAGTGCAGCTAAAAGACATGCGTTGTGAAAGAGAATATAAAGCTAATTGTTTTCTAATTTTAATACTAATGGATTTTTTTTATTTTGTGGTAGAGAAGAGCATAATAATGTAATTGATGGTTAAAGTGTAAAATCCAAAGCAGAGTTCCACAGCTTCAGAAGGACTTTTCTGTTACAAGCCACAGGAATATAGTAATAATTCAATTGAATATGGTAAAGCTATACCTGAAAGAATCAAGGAATTCTTCTGGAGGAAAAGCCAAATCTCAAGGAGTATTTGGTGTTATTCAGCTTTTCATATATCAGCTGTTTCCTGCTATGAATTTCATGTGTGCTCTCATAATTTCCCCAAGAACTTATAACAGTGTGGATGGATCATTTCTTGGACACAGACATTTAAAGTACTTGGATAAGGTCATGAAGACAAGGTCTTCTGCCTCCAGGTTTCCTGCTCCCTTTTTAGCATTTGAATTGGATATCTGGCTTCTGCAAATATCCCCTGTTGTCAAAAGTTTGTCTGGTCCTGCCCAGCTCCCGCGGCCNCTTAGACCCAAGTAAACACACAGAGGCTTATATCATTTTTTAAACTATGGCCGTGGCAGGCTTCTCACTAGCTAGCTCCTACATCTTAAATTANCTCATTTTATAATCTATGTCGCCACGTGTTCCACGTGGCTTTACCTGTGTGCCNTTACATGCTGTTCTCTAGATGGCAAATGGCGTCTCCCTCCCTGCTTTTCTCCTTCTCGTTCAAATCTCCTGCCTAACCTTATTCTGCCTCAGCATTGGCCGAACAGCTTTATTTATCAACCAATCAGAGCAACACATTTTCAGAAAGACATTCCCATCATTTCCCCTTTTCTTTCTATTTAAAAGGAAGGTTTTAACTTTAACATAGTAAAATTACATAAAACAAAACAGTTATCTAGCAATAATTACAGTTACAATATCTATTTGTATTTGGCAAAATTAAAGAAAATATTTTATCTATCCTATATTTTTGAGTCTAAAGTTTTATATCTAATTTATCTTTTATCACAACCAAGGAAAAATATAACTATCTAGACTTCAACTATATCAAAGACCTCAGAAGGATATAATACTACCTAAGTAAACAGGAAGAGCATTGTAAGCAACTTCAAAAAATCTAGAATGGCCAGGCGATGGTGGCACATGCCTTTAATCCCAGCACTTGGGAGGCAGAGGCAGGCGGATCTCTGTGAGTTCGAGGCCAGCCTGGGCTACCAAGTAAGTTCCAGGAAAGGCGCCAAAGCTACACAGAGAAACCCTGTCTCAAAAAAAAAAAAATCTAGAATGACAGAGACAGCTGGCTACCTGGACAGTCACCCAAAGTTCTTCTGTAATGTTGGGGCATCCATTCTTCAGCCTACAGGCCTAGAGTCTCTCAGTCACTTTTCTCTATGTCCTGTAGAATGTCTGCAGTCTTCTCTGCGAAGCAGGAACCCGAAGGACCATCTTGTCTTGCAAAGTTCGGTCCCATGCTCTACCTACTGAGCTAGCCAGGCTCTTAATCCCAGGGTCGTGGGTTCGTGCCCCATGTTGGGCACCAATACCTTTTAGAAAGCATCCAAAGATAGGGCCAGCTTCAAACAAAGCATCCAAGGACAAGCTACAGATAGAATAGCTGGTCAGACCACCCGCTAGGTGCCTGAGGCCCCTGAATTAAGATAAACACTTTTACAGAGACACAGCCTATCTCCTGGGCCAAGCGCCTGTCTTCTAGATGCATAGCTTTGTTTCTTGTGCAAATGAAGCTCAGATCTTCCTTTTTTCTCATAGCCCAAGTGGCATTCCAGAGCAATTGACTCAGAACTAAAGGGCTTTTTACATACCAGGTGCAATGAAGCTATGAGGCAGGTTTCCTAGCACAGAGCAGAGGTTACCGCCCCCCCCCCACCAGAACGCAGCAGAGCAGAGTTTGCAGATTGTAGGGGTATTGAGACCAGGTCACGGGAAGAGGAATGGGAAGGAACGTGGGTGGAGAAGAATGAAGATGAAGATGAGGTCAGAGACGGAAAAGAACTTAGAGTTATGAGAGGACAGGAGAAAAAGGGACAGAGAGGAGCTAAGTATGAGTATAGAATTGAAGCTGTGTAGATAGAATCTTGTCTCAGAGGAATAAAGTAAATGGACTGTAGAGCTTGGTGTACTTAGATTCATTCCCTCATATTATTCTTGCCATTGGTAGCATCTCTCTGGACCCCTGGGAAGGAGACTATAGAGATTGGACCCCATGAGTTTCCAATACTTTTCCAACTGTGTGGATGTTCACTGAGACATTTAGACGTGGGCTTGGGCAAATGCTTGTTTTAGTACATATGTTGTTATAGCTGTGTGATGTTTTTCATTTTCAAGTTCTTTGCACTAACATGAATTTTAATCTAAAAAAACATTAAAAAGTTTTAATTTAAAAAAAATTTAAAAAAACATAAGATGTATTAGTGGTTTTAAATGGAAATATATGAATAAAAGATATAAAATTTATCATTTGTATAGTAGGCTAGAAAAATGAATTAATTGAAATAGAGTAAAGGACAATAGTGCTGATAAGAGGATATGACATGNATCGTGTATTAAAGATCAAAACATTGTGGCACACACATTTATTTAATCCTAGCACTTGGGAGGCAGAGATAGACANATCTCTGAGTTCAAGGCCAGCCTACAGAAAGAGATCTTGTGTAGAAAAGAAAAGAAAACAAATCAAATGGGGGCATGTGTCAGAAGATTTAGAAAACTTACATATTCCTTTAAGATGTTCAGATGTAGCTTGGGTAAGGANTTTCAGCTCTCATGCAAACCAGCTGGTATTATTCCAGGAGATATTTGAAATTTATTTGTAGAAAGTCATGATGATTAGACAGCACAGATAAATAAAATACACCCCTCATTCATAGTAAATATGAGTGAGCAAAATTGTACTAGCACATAAGAAAACAAACAGACTTTGAAATTTCAGCTATGAGTTAACAGTCTGTGGGTGCTTACTTACTAATNTACATATATTTAGGGAGCTTTCCCACTTGTGTTAACTGCACAAATAATATTAATGTACAGAGGTGAATCAAAGTTCAGAGGCTAATGGAGAATAGGTACAACAAGGAGAAATTCAGTGTTGTAAATTATGTTGCTTATGTAAGAAAATACTAAGGGGTGAGTTGATACATAAGTTTCAAGTTTCAAGTAAATGAAGGAGCTTCCCTAAGGTGTCTAGCATTGATTTATGTGTGCAGAAGAGTAAGTAGGATATTGACTGAGCTTTTTCTAGAAAGATTAAGGATAGAGAGAATTCTTGTTGCAGTTGCNNAATTATATGACCTCAGAAAGTCTTTCATAGTAGCATTAATGAATTGTTTGCATAGATGGTAAAAGTAGCATCACTTACAGAGACCTGAACAATGAATAGCTTTGCAAAGCATTGTTGCTTATGCTGAAAGATGGTGACAGTTTTCTGTATGCATGTCCTTGTTTACTGGGACCTTTGAGGTGGCAACAGGTGCTGTGGACTAATACATAGTTGTTTTGTTGACTTTATTTTTGAAGGAAAGTAGGTTTCAGCATTATAAAATAATTCTAGCCACAGTTGCAGTACTGGATGGGGNTGAACTCTATTCTAGAGGAATCTGAAAACCCTTCTGTTTCCTGTCTTGGCTCCATTGTCAGTTCACGAGTTGTTCCCCAGAGACTGCTTTTGCAGTAACTTATTTGAGGACAAGTTCCTTTTTAGGCCCACATACTCTGATTTTTCCCAGAGGATGGTTTGCTAGTTCTACTTGACATTTCTGAGATACAAAACAAAACAAACAAACAAACAAACAAACAAAAAGCACCATTAGTTTCCCATTTAAAGTGAGTAGATCATTATTTATTTTCTCTTTTTAAAAAACATTATAACCTTTAGGTTAGAATTAAATGTACATTGTCCTACANTAGGAGTATTAGACTTTGACTTTTTAGTTACTTAAGCGTTTTTGCTTCTTTTTGAAGCTTTTATGGATCATTTTGGTGTTAGGGGATGACATACAGTCTTTATAATTAATTACGTAGAAATTTTAAGAAAAGATGAACATTTAACTTACTGTAGGTAGAAAGTCATTTAACGGTACAGAACAGTTAGTATTCAAAACTTAAATTTTAGATGGTTCATTCTGAGATTTGTTACTCAAAGAATATGTTTTGACTAATTAATGTGCATTCAACAGTCTTTCTTCTAGTTTGACCAGACTGCTACCTACACNAAGTTAATTTTTTTGTAACAAGTACTTGGTCCTTTTTTTGTGACAGTCACACACAGCCTTGTGAATGTGAATAATCTCTACTCACTTGGATGGATTTATTCAGACTCATGCTTGACCCACATTTTGGGTAAAAAAATTTAAGAGGCTGTTATTAGAGGTCCGTTGATACAATACATATCCGATAGCATTTAGTCTCTTCTCAGTTTTCTGTTTAATGTATTTTGTCCATGTACTTATGGACTATTATTCTCTGCCATAGTTCATTTTATATACCTGCCATATCTTAGTTAGGGTTTCTATAGCTACAATGAAACACCATGACCAAAAAGCAAGTTGGGGAAGAAAGGATTTATTTGGCTTGCTCTTCTACATTGCTGTTCATCAATGAAGGAAGTCAGGACAGGAACTCAAATGGGGCAGGATCCTAGAGGCAGGAGCTGATGCAGAGGCCATAGAGGGGTGCTGCTTACTGGCTTGTTTCCCCTGGCTTGCTTAGCCTGCTTTCTTTAGAACCCAGGATGGCACCACCCACCATGAGCTGGGCCCTCCACCATTGATCACTAATTGAGAAAAGGCCTTAGCTGGATCTCACAGAGGCATTTCCTCAACTGAGGCTCCTTCCTCTCTGATGACTCTTGCTTCTGTCAAGTTGACACACAAAACCAGCCAGTACATGCTATAATAAATTCAGATTGCATAAACCTGAAGTAAGCAGGAGAGAAGAAGAGTCACTGATAAGCAAGGGAAGCACAAAGAGCAGTTTCTCAGAAATCCCCAGGAGTACTTGTTTAGGTTGCTACCTCAAAACTGCAACTGTAAGTCTCTTGAATTATGACATTTGAGAACTAAGTATTTTAGAANGTCTTTATTCCCTATGTTATTAATTTCTATATAATTGATTATGAAATAATTATTGATCATTCAATTTATGTGCCCTGTCTTTAAGCCTTTGTTAGAAACATAATTTTTATCATCTTATACTCAAACTATTGA